>VZTL01028251.1:0-18388 GCA_013400535.1 Scopus umbretta | reverse complement strand
TGAACAGTGTGCTGCTGCAGCAATGAAATCCAACACGATGCTGGGTTGCATCAGCAAGGGCAACACCAGCAGTGATAAAGAAGTCATTATCCCACTCTACTCAGTGCTTGCCAGGCCACAACTGGAATACTGTGTTCAGTTTTAGTCCCTGCTATACAAAAAAGATGTGGACAGGCTGGAGAGGGTCCAGAGAAGGGTCACAAAGATGGCCAGCCACAAAGGGCTGGGAAGCCTGCCATAGGAGGAAAGGCTGAGAGAACTGGGTTCATTCAGCCTTGAGAAAAGAATGCTTACAAGAGACCTTATCACCATGTTCCAGCATTTAAAGAGTGGCTACAAAGAAGATGGAGACTCCCTTTTTACAAGGAGTGACATGGATAAGACAAAGGCTGACAGGTACAAGTTACTTCTGGGGAGATTCCAACTGGACACAAGAGGAAAATTTTTCACAATGAGAACAATCAGCCATTGGAATAACATTCCCAGGGAAGTCGTGGATTCCCCAACATTGGACACTTTTAAGATTTGGCTGGACAGGGTGCTAGGCCATCTTGTCTAGACTGTGCTTTTACTAAGAAAGGTTGGACCAGATGATCCTTGAGGTCCCTTCCAACCTGGTATTCTGTGACTCTATGATTCTACGATTTGCTTTGGTAACTGAATTAAAATTGCTTGGTCGAATTGCCAGAGAACTGGAAACATGTGAAAATAAAATAATTCACAGATGCCAGCCCAACAGACAAATAGGGTGTAAAAGGAACATTCAGGAGAGCAGAAAAACTAATATACATTTTCTTCATCTACACTCACTGTGGAGGAATTTCAGGAAGCTTTCATGGTGGAAATTTTCAAATGCCACACTCAAAGGATCTGTCCCCAAATAACATGCCAGTAAAAGGCATTATGGAGCAAATAGACAAAAAGATCAGTAACTGGAAGGTGGTATTCAACCATGAGTTCAAAAGGCAATGATAGATAAAGTGGCATGACTACTAACTGCATGTCTTTGCTAAAGACCACTCTGGTACCAGAGGACTGAACTGTGCAAAATGTAAGGCCAATTTTTTTAAAGGATTTGACAAGGGATCTTGGGAACTATGGACCAGAGAGCGTAACATCCAAAAGAGACAAATTGGTAGAGACTATAAAAGAGAATTGACTTAGTGGGCACATGGATAAAAATTAACAGAGTCAATGCAGTTTCCGTAAAGATGAAGTCATACTTTACCGTCACAGTGGCAGTCCTTGAAGGAACTATTGTGCATATGGATAAAGCAAATTTAGCTAATATAGTCAGGAATTTAGCAAAATGTCTCATCCAAAGGGTCTCAAAAAATCCAAACACCTACAGGATAAGAATTAAGTCCTCAAAAGGATGCAAGTTTTTACTTATAGAAAGGAAACACAAGATACATATTCATTTTCACAATTAAAAGAGGTCACCAGTGATGTTCAGAGGGGAGTGGTGTGGCGACCCCAGATATTGAACATATTTATTAGTGAAGCTGAAAGGCAGTAACCGGTACAGTAGCAAAACTTGTAGATGACGCTAATTTGCTCTGGATAGTAAAGATGAGGGTAACTTGAGAAGTACTGCAACAGGACTTGAAGCCATGTCAAAACTAGGAAGGAATGAGGATCAACAGGAGCAGATCTCTACAGTGAAACAGTTGTTGGTGAAGACCATACATGATCCCCATTTCAGGATTGGTTTTTTTCATTGTTTTTTTGTTTTGTTTTGTTTTTCCTTAAATTAATTTGGACTAGTTGCAGTCTGCTTCTATCGACTGAATGTCTCCAGACAGGGCATTCAAGTAGCACTTCTGCAGCTTAGCTTTTGGTTTAATTACATCTCAAAGGAGTCCAGTAACATGGGCTCTCAGATCATCTTCAGGGAGATTTGCTTCAAAAGCACTCTCCTGCTCCTACAACACTGATACAGATGCACTCTATGAGGCTTAGGGACCAAGCAATAAAATAGCAGGTAAAAATGAAGACACAAAAATGTAGAGTGCTGGACATGTGGAAAAAGCTAATAATGACTTTGTATACAGGGTGATGAAGTCTAGGTAGACTATTATCAGGTACACATGAGATCTGAGTCACAATAGTCAGCACTAAAAACAGTTCAGCTCAGTGCTCATGAAAGTAAATCGAATTACTAGGAAAGGAAAAGAAAACAAACAGAAATGTCATTCTCTCACTGTAAAAATTTCAGCCTTATTTCCTGGTTTCTCCCCCTAAAAAGACATGGTAAAATTGAATGGACTGATAGGAGGGGGGCAAGTACTTAACAGCATGGAGCAGCTCCCAAGTGAGAATAACTACACAGAGAGGGGCTTTTCAGCCTGAGAAAGAGATGGCTGAGGATGGGATGTGACAGGCATTCACAGAATCATTAGGGGAATGGAAAGGGTGGAAAGGAACAACTGGTCTGTCTGAAGGTACAAAGAAGAACTGGGACACATAATGTGAAACTAGTACGTGGTAGCTTCAGAACTAGCAAAAAGATGTGTTTTTTCATACAGCACATCGTTAAATTGCGTGCAAGTCTTTGCCATGGGAAGCTGTAACTGCTAGAAGTTTACATGTGCTGAAAAGCTGACTGGACCAATTCACAAGAATGATAACCTGCCAAGGGCTATGACCTTTGGCTCAGCTAGTCTTTGAGCAAAGAAGTGCTGCACTACAAAGTATTTTTTGGAAATAACCATACCTGCCTGCCCTCTTCTTGTACTCTTTCCTAGGCATTAATTTCAGAGGTGAAGACCAAATATTGGGTTAGACCAACTTTTGATCTGACCCAGTGTGGCTGTTCCTGCATTTGTATTAGCCTTTCAGTCACTAGCCAATGGGACTAAAAAATCAGAAGTAGACTGAACAGACAAAAGAGGCTGACTCAACAAAAATTTGATTTCTTTTTATTTACTCTGGAACGTGATATTGGAGACTTAGATTTATAACCCAAATTTGTGCTGGGAAAAGAGTTTACATGTCACAGCCCTACATGAAGATGATGGAAAACTGTAAATGTCACAGAAAATACATTTCTGGTAGTCTGAAGTTGTCTTTCAGCTTTCAGAATTGTAATTTTTCAACGTATTTATTCCTTCCCAATGAAATTTCCTAGCAAATGATCATGCTTTTAGTACACTAAGATCAATTTGATTAAAATTTCATATACATGATGGAAAAAGAAATATGTCAGTAAAGCGTGTCAGTTATTAATGACACACTCTAAATTATGGTAGGCTGAACATTCTCAGCAGGCTGGAGGATTTGATTGTAGTGTTTTGAGTCTGTCTTACAGAATTGCACATTTCGCCTTTTGGACAATATTTATTACACCTTAGAGAGCACAAACAAATACTTTTACAAAACAAATCATTTAATAGTAGTTACTCCTGTTTTTTCTCTTTTTTTTTTTTTTTTTTTACCTTTACACAGCATTTTGGGACAGCTTCCCTGTTTTGGGTCTTCCTCTATTTCTTTCTCCTGTCAAAGACAAATTTGGGAGCAGTTTGCAAAAGCCCTGTTTTCCCCCACCCCTTGAAACCCACATGGTAATTACCCTAATCCAAAATGATCCAGTTTTGTAATGTGCTCATTTACAGCATCAAATAAAATATTGATATTTGGTGCCAGGGATGAGTTATTATAAAAAACATTTGGTCCCTGTGTTTTGTGAACTGTGATTTTTTCATGTGTATAATGGAGTCCAAAAGACTGCATATTTTGGCTGGGTGTCACTAATGATAATAGCTATTGTTCCCAGCTGGTTTTTCTTTAAATACAGGACACAGCTGAAATAAGATCTGCATCTGCCACCATTTGGCTTCCATCTTTTTGAGGGGGAATCATATATGTTCTGATTAATTGTGAACATCATTACTTTATTCAACAAGTCCCATACATAAACCAGCAAAACATAATTAAAATATGATGACATCTTGATGAAAGTGGCTATTTCAAGTAAACTGGGGCTTCCCAGTTTTTTTTGCCACCTTCTTTAACCATTACCACTAACTAACATTCTAGTTTCATAGAGTTGCTATGAACAAGCAGTTAATAAGGTAGCTGTCTATGGCTTCAGCCACTCTATGTAAACTAAGCTATTATTTTGGAAATGATGACATAACTCACAAGGAAAAGGTGATTAATCCATCACATAAACTAGGACACTTCAGACTATGAGTATAAATGTGCATTATTCATTTGATCCAATTATCATTCCAGGTATTGCTACAGCAGAGACTTTCAATCTGGAATTTAAAGCTTTACAGGATGAAAAAAAAAAAANTTTAAAGGAAAAAAAAAAAAAAAAAAAAAAAAAAAAAAAGGAAAAGATGGAAAAAACCAAATCAGAGGTGTGGTTAGACTATAGAAAGTAACTCTGATGTGGCATTATGGGTGCCACACAATACTATGTCTCAGTGGCTTTGCCAGCTGTGGAAGATATATGTGTAGCATCAGACAAGTGACATTAACAACAACTAAAGCTCAACCACATTAACAACAACTAAAGCTTCCATCTTGCTCAACCACAAGCATAGAAAAGACCAAGTCATGCCCTGCATTAGACTCAGCCTTGCTAGTTCCTAAGGACAGGTTTTATACCTACCTCTGGGATACCCCAATTGCTCACTCAGTCAATACCCTGTCCTGACTTGGGTGTTGGACTACTATTGGGTTATAACTGTGGCTGTGGCAGCAGTTTTGGGCCCCGAAGATGTCTTGTGCCACAGTGAAGTCCCTTCCTTACACCCTGAGGCACTCCTTGGGCACAGCCTCTGCAGGGGAAGACACTCACCCTGCTTGTTGTAGCCTGCATAAGAAAATTACCATTCTTTTACCTTCAGCATCCCTCCTACCATTGACTAGGTGAAAAGAAATGGTTTGGGTCCAAACAAATGCTTGCAGTGACACTGTGTCAGTGATCTAATTGCTTTGCACCCCAAACCACGAGCTAAGGCATAGTAACACTTCTACACTCAGCCTGTAGGTAAGATTATCTCATGGCTCTCTGGCCAAGAAGCAGGTGGCCATTCATAACCGTGAGGGCAGTCATCACAGCTTATAAGGTTTAAAAGGTGCTGTTGTGGTTTAACCTGGCAGGCAGCTAAACACCACACAGCCATTCACTCGCTCTCCCCCTCCCCAGTGGGATGGGGGAGAGAATCAGAAAAAAAAAGTAAAATTCGTGGGTTGAGATAAAGACAGTTTCATAGCACAGAAAAAGAAGGGAAATTAATAATAATAATGATAACAACAACAACAACAGCAACAACAACAACAACAACAACAATAATAATAATAATAATAGTTGTTGTTGTTGTTGTTATTATTACTATTATACAAAACAAGTGATGCACAATGCAATTGCTCACCACCCGCTGACTGATGCCCAGCCAGGCCCCGAGCAGCGATCGCTGCCCCCTGGCCAACTCCCCCCAGTTTCTATACTGAGCATGACGCCATATGGTATGGAATAGCCCTTTGGCCAGTTTGGGTCAGCTGTCCTGGCTGTGCCCTCTCCCAGCTTCTTGTGCACCCGGCAGAGCATGGGAAGCTGAAAAAGTCCTTGACTAGTGTAAACACTACTGAGCAACAACTAAAACATGAGTGTGTTATCAACATTCTTCTCATCCTAAATCCAAAGCACAGCACTGTACCAGCTACTTGGAAGAACATTAACTCAACCCCAGCTGAAACTAGGACAGGTGGTAAATTAAACATAGGTTAGTTTAGAAGCTGTAGTCACATACAAGCAGGTTGCAGTCATGAGTTTGGAAATCTGGGCTAACAAAGCCTCAGGAATGTGCAGTGCTGTACATAGCACATGTATAGATGCAGATATAATGACAGCTGCATGTTAAGTGCTTAGAGATTTGCTGCAGCCCTCACTTTATAGGATGGGTGAGCCTTATACAGAAGCGTTACTCTTCATTGTCATGAATTGATGTGCTCTTTCAGCGAGACAGACTTACATCCTAATCTTTGCCACAGCCCAACTTACTCCAGCAAACTGTAAATTTTGTCATCCAGGCTCCCTATGTCATCAAGGCTCCCTTGCCAAGGTTATACTTTTCTACGAGACATTAAAAAGAGGCCCCTGAAGAAAGTAAACTAGAAGTCTGAATTGATCACTTTATCACTTCTGAACAGCAAATCCTGTACTTATTTCAAGGCTGGAAATGGTATCTCAGGCACAATCAAAAGTAAAGTACGAAAAATGAAAGAACTCTTTAAACACAGACACTCCCCCGGCTTTTAGTAAGCATCCAGTTGCAGAGAATTCATTGTTAACACATATGCAGTTTTTAAATATACTTGCTATTTAAATTTCACAAAAAATGGATTTGTAGTTTTGTTCACATCAAAAGAATTATAACAAAGGAATGGGAGACTGAATTTATGATTAAGAAAAGCAGACACATTCAATTTCTTTTCCAAAGCAAAGCACCATAAGAAAACCACACTACGGCTGCTGAAGTTATTCAGTGATGAAGAGTTTAGATTAGCATGCAAACAAGAAAATGTTTGACTACATAAAAGATAACCTGAGTACCAGGACTATATTTTATGCAGAAACTAGTTATAAAACTGCTGCATAAATGATCCCCATAGGGATAATTTAAGGAAAATAATCTGAGATATTTACGTACCTGACAAACATTCAAGACTCTGCGAGATTTTTCTGCTGTTTATATGCCCATCATCTATGCCTACAATGCTTGGCTGTGATATCCAAGGTCAGGCTGACCACAGGAGCCAGCCTTGGCACTGGGAGCAGCCTGGCTATGTGAGAAGAGCTAATCAGCCCAGGTGGAATATCATGCTAAAACAGCCTCCCAGCGCTATGACTAGTATGTTCACACAGCTCAGGTGTTACTGCAGTCTGCCATATAGACACATCCTAGGGTGCTAAAGCTAGCAGGACAGCTGGCCTCCAGACTATGCACATTAACATTTCATCTGAGCAACAGTCTATAAGCCCATTGCAAAATGTTCACAGCCCAAAGGATGCATCCCCCTCACCTTCACATTTTGTGCCCTACACATCTCCAAATTATTGCTTCAACCTTATCAGCCTCTCTCCTTCTCTCCTGTTGCACATCTCCCTGCTGAAATACCATGTCCTACCTTGTTCCCGCATCCTCAGTCCAGAGCTCCTGCCAGCATAGTGGAATACACAGCAGAGCTGGAAGCTGCTGCTTCATACTAGAAACAACACACATAGCAGAGCATTTTACATTGATCCTGTGCCTATTTATTCTATTTTCTTACCTCATAGTGCTGGCAAGACACTTCTCTTGCATTTTGGGCAGCAGCACTAATACTGGATAATCAGCAAAAGAGACACATAGCAAGAGCTTATAAGCCACATGCATTTTGCAAGCTGGAGTTTGGCCATCGTCATCACAAAATGAAAATGGACCAGGTGTAGAAAAAGGCTGCAAAAATCATACGGAGAGAGCTTTTTTTTCTTGAAGGGAGATTAGAGGAGCTTAGATTGTTTAGTCTAGCAAAATGAAGAGGAACAGCTAAGGGGAAAGGTAAGGGAGGATAAGTTTGCTCTCTATTAAATATTAATTAATACTCTATTAATTATTAATAAAGAACTATGCAAGATAAAAGGTAATGGTGTGACAAAACAAATGGATAAGGGTTGTTCATGAATATGTTTAGGCTAGGAATGCAAATAAAGTTCCTAGCCATTAATTGGGTTTGGAATCAGCCTTCCAGTGGGAAAAGGGGAAGGAAAAGGCCTCAAACACTTCTAAAATGAAGCTTGTATGAAGAGACTGTACATCCCTGAACTCCATGCACCAAGAGATGGTTCAAGCCTTATATCCCAAACTGTTCTTTCATCTCCATGCTAAGGTGAAGATGCTAAGACCTAATTTTTAATGTCCTTTCCTAAATCCTGGGCAAAGACAAAGTCAGAGCATTTCCTTTCCTAAATACCAGGAGAAAAGAACATAGTCTCAGAGGATTTTGATAACTGCTATTTGTGTTTTATATGATGAAGTCCACTTTCAGTATGAGCTGGACTGAGACCTCTAAGTGGTCATCTGACCTGCTGTCAGATGGTTATGGCATTTCACAGCTACCACCCTGGCCTCACTTCGAGGTAGTAGACTGTGAGGCTTATTTTCAATCTCTGCAACTGCACAGTTCTCCTGAGACCCACCTCAAATACATGGATCCATCACCAGAAGCATAAAAAGAGATATGTGATTACAACAGCAGTGGGGGATGCTCCAAATGAAGTTTTCAAGAAGAAATTGTTTAAATCTCAACTGTAGTACTACACTGACAACCTTGCCTATTAAATGATATTGTAGTCAGTGCTCTATCATAAACACACAATTGATATCTATAATACAGAGGTGACATTTAGTATTTACACAAAAACATACTCATTACAAAAAGTTGTTTCCTGATATGAGTCATCCAGCATGAAGTAAGGATTTATTCTGAATGTTGGGTCAAATGCACTGGGATACATCATCATGTCAAAATATACAGTTTTTACTTCTGCTGTGCTCTGTTGGAATAGTATTTAATTTCTGTGTGAGAAGTAAGAGGGAGTAGAGAAGTCAAAGACATTTGGAATAGAAGGGGAAAGTACACCAGAAAGATCAAAACAGAGATCAAAAAGAAAAGTCAAGTTTTCACCAATAATTTTAAAGAGTGTTAAGAAAATAAATGTGGGTATAGACACATGGGAAATGGCCTGTGATAGCTGAAGAAATGTTGGGAATCTTTAAAGACTGATTCTTGGACTTAAGCCCATTTAAAAAAAAATATTTCTGTCTAATAGCAGTTTCATAAACCTCTTAGAAGTTTTAGTACACTTCCCAGTGAGAAAAGAATCCACAGAATGAGCCAATATGTGGCATTTATGTGACAGCATTATCAAAAGGCTCATATACTCAGAGAGAGCCTTGCAATTACAGCTACTCTATCCCCAGCAAGCGGTTCTTTCAAAACAGGGCTGAGGTGCACCATTTCCCAGTCCAGAATAATTTGCTCACATCCTCCCTCCCCTTCAGTTGCATTTGCTTTCTGGTTCAGCAAGTAACTACAAATCATACATAAAATTTAAATGTACTACAGAAACTCCACAAACAAATCCCAGCTTCCCAGGTTAGCCACATTGATCCCTTGCTCTTCAGTTGTTACGACTTAAATTCAGTTCAGTCACCCCATTTTCAAGGCAGTCGAGTAGCCAAAAGAATTTTCATATTTTTTTTCCCACTAAAACAGGTTCTTCCATATTGTCTTTGCTCTACAGGCATATAAAAGTAGTTATACAGGGTCACCAGCCAGGATTAGCAAGATATTAAGTCTTGTCTGTGGAAGCAGAACTGTCAGTCTCTCCATCTCCTGGTACTGTTCCTGGTGTCCAGCAATTTCAACAGCTGTAAATGGAAGTTTTATGGGATAACCAATGAACACTAGGTAAGAAAAACAAATTGAAAAAAAAGAAAACCAAAAGCCCACAATGCTAGAAAATGCACAAACTGTTCCAGTTTCATAATTTTCAAGGTTTTTGGGTTTTTTTGGTTTACATTTATTCTGTGTATAGGTCCTATAGAAGTATTACCCGCTAGAAATAAGGAAAAACTAACCCTTGCTTCTAAAGCAGCATTTCTATACTGGGATTTCTGACCAAAAATGATGATGTGTATACAAAATGAATGCAGCAAGTTGTTCAACTCTGCTTACAAACCTGTTCCCCACAAAACCCACAGATGTGTATTGAGATGGGCAGATTCAGCAGGCAGGATAGAAATCCAGCAGGCTGTAGAGCCTTCATATATTTTATCAATCATATTTACATACGACTGTCTAGTGAAATGTATTAGACTAAATGTCTTAACCCTTTCAATACTTGTCCTGTTGAAGTCAGTTTTCACAAAATGGGATTAGGAAGGATTTTTCACCTTGTGAAGAAAACTGATGTGATGACAGCAGCTCTAGTCCACTAGCAGGGGACGCGCAACCAATTGCTGGAACCATCAATTGATTTTGTTTGTTTGTTTGTTTGTTTTAATTATCCTCCTTCAGTTGCCTGATTGTGATTTAACGCCAAGGTACTCAGAAATTAATGCGATGATCAAGCCCTACCCTCACTTACGTAGTTATCAGCACTGGGAATGAATTGAGAAATGAAAGAGAAAAGGGGAAAAGAAAGAGCAGCTGCAATGAGATAAATGGAACAGGTCCTGATCCTCCGAGGAGCCAAACACCTTGCAATGCCCTGCGTGACAACCTGGGAGCAGAGGCAGCTCACCAGATCAGCATCTACCCGAAAACAAAAAGGACAATTTAGCCACCTGCCAGACAGCCTATAGAAGGAACATTGCTATCCCTCACTTACAAACCGTAAGTTAAACTGCAATATTGTGTCCAGAAGAGTTTCCAGTCAGGAATGAATGTAATTGCAAACTGGCTCCTGTTTGTTTTTAAATGACTAAAATACCAAAGTAATCTCAGGAAGTCCTCTGGAAAATGGGATTTATAATGAAAAATATTTGCTGACCCATAGAAAAATGAGACTACAGTTTGCGTTCCCATTTGTCTTTTATGGTGCTTGATAAATTGACACACAATTGTTAATTATGGGCACCGAGCACCACATGATTATGCATAAAATATTCCAGCTGATTGCAGCATAAGTCCAATAGCATTTGCAGGAAATTAAGTAGCATTCTTACAGATACTGAAGCGTATGAATTTTGAATCATGACACAATTAAATTTCTGAAGCAGATATTTGAAATGTTCTTAATATTTAGTTAGCATTTAACTGTATCGCAACCTAGGAGTGTTCTCTGGAGAAATGTTTTGAACACAGACTTTAACAGCCACTGCGTGACATAAATCTGCGGATTACCAGAAATTATTCAGAAGTGTCTCATCTTTGACATTCATTTGTGTAGCGTATTTTCTGAATTTTTCTCTAAAATGGAGAAAAGTCAGTTTTCGCTTTGGAGGTGTCAAAAAAATGGGAGAACACCCAATACATTTGGGATGAAACTGCTGCAACAACACAGTAGCCAGAAGTGGAGAAGGCCACACACAATGATCATTTTTTCTCCTCAATAAAACCTGTGGGAATGTGTCCCTGACCTCCTCTTCCTCACCAGAGCCATGCTGGCCTTCTGTCCTTTCCCTGGACAGGTCCAGTCCCTATGCTGGCACTGTCTGCTTGCAGGCAGGATAAGGATGGAGAGGGTCACCTACTGGTGTGATGATTAGTGGGCAGGGAGCTCATTGGCACTGTGTTTTCCATCTCCACCTCTTCTACAGTGCTGCTCTATGTGTCAGAAGAAGCACAGTTTAAAAGAGAGACGGTTTAAAATCCATTATATACACAATGACATAAAAAAACTTCACATGTTGGGGACAAGCTTCAGAAGACAAATACCATGGCATCATTGAAAGAGGGCAACAGCCACAGTGCGTTAAAAAGGAAAACAGCGAGTGAACCCAAAGATACATCAAAAAATAAAATTTGTATTCTAACCTTAAAGGAAAAGTGTCTTCTGAAATGAAAATCCATAATGGAAAAAAAAAAAAGTGTAAACATGTGTCCTGGTTTCAGCTGAAACCAGAACATGTCAGAGATTTATTTCCTCCACATGACATGTCATTTGTGTCAAGTAATAGGAATACACATGGTGTTTTCATGTGTTAATTGTAAACTAAATATATTATGAATCTACATGATTTTCTCAGCTCTGGAAGGCTCCAGTTGTTTCTTCAGCTTTGGCATGCTAGTTCAAACACATCAATTCAAAGGGTGAGCCAGACATTACAGGGCAGACAAAACAGTGCCCTGGGAAGTCTACGCCTTCCCAGGGAAGGGAAAGTCACTTGAAATTCACAATTTTTCTAGTTCCTTACTCAAAAAACAGGGATAACTGCACCTGCCCATTCCAGAAGGCTGTTGCAGAAATTTTTTAGTGGCTACCAAGCCCTTTAGGTCTAACAAGTACAAATGAGGATTGCTATTTCTCCAGAATTGTGCACACCAGTTTGTTTGTCTGGTATTGCTCAGCAATAAGAAGTGACTGCTAACAAAATATTTTCAAAGAGAACAAATAAAGATAAGCTGCTCAACACAGTCAAGGGCCTTATAGTCAGTGCCGTAGATGTTTCTAGTTCAGGCTGAAGATATAATTCAACAGTGTAAGATAAACTCTCGCACAGACACAAATATTTTAATATTCAACTGTAGATAATTCCCCTTTTGGGTCCTGAACTCTCTCTGCCTTGAGAAAGCTGCAAAGGATCCTTGCCTGGTCCCCTTTGCACTGAGCGCTGCCTAAGCTACTGATCAGCTACGGCCCCAATGGCTTGATCTTTTTGAAGCATGGAGATTGTCCGTGCACTCGGAGAAATGCCAGGAGATGGTGAACTTGTTCGAATGACTGGAAATCCTCCAAAATAAACCATAGAGCCATAAAGGTACCTCCACTCTATATATTTATCCCCTTCCATGAAGGCTTCATCCCTGTCACAAGATTGATAAAGTATTTCACTACTCAGCTGTTCATGTTTCACTACTCAGCTGTTCACTACTCATGTTCTCAGGTGCTCGGCACCCATAAACATGGGTTTTCAAAAGAGCTCAGTTCCTTCCTCATTGCATTTTTCAAATGAAAGTAGCATCTTTCAACACAGCAGAGCTCCCCACAGCTCCCTCATCAATATTTATAAAGAGGATTTCTGGATAGCTTAACCTTCTCCACCGCATCCTTTTGAAACCCCTGGGTGTGTGTCGGGGCTTGGGCTGGAATCCGAACCTTTCTGAAAAATGCCTCCTGCTGTGACCTCCGGGCATATTTGAGAACAGGCAGGTAGTCATCATCTCCTTGTCAAAGCCAGTGAAAGCACTGCCACCTGTTTCAGTGGAGGTAAGATATGGAAAACAATGACTGTTTGGGATGGAAAAAAAAGTAATATTCTATTTTCCAAAGAGTTGGTTTTAGCAGATAACTGCAGGATTTTAACAGCTACCTGCAACCAGTTTTGACATACAGTGTAAAGCACCGGATTTATTATAGTCTATATTACTAAGTATCTGTAGGGTCCTATTAACAGAACTTGAGCAGATAATTAATGTTTAGGAGGAGAAAACTGGAATGAGAATGTGCAAAATGGACACAAATTGGGAGAAGGGGGAAGGAAGAAGACCCTCCATGCTTGGGGGTGACTTGGCAGGGAAAGGGGAGAAGGACAAAGTAAAGAAAGAGGATTGATGAAAAGTGGGTGAACACACATGATTGAAGATCAGAATATGGGTTTTGGTCAATAGTTCAGAAAAATTATACAGAGCTAATGGCTTTTTTCTGCTCTCCGGGCGGGCGGCGCCCTTGGAGGNGGGGTTGTTGTGACCCAAGTGCAGGACCCAGCACTTGGCCTTGTTGAACTTCATACAATTGGCCACAGCCCATCGATCCAGCCTGTCCAGGTCCCTCTGCAGAGCCTTCCTACCCTCAAGCAGATCAGCACTTCTACCCAGCTTAGTGTCACCTGCAAACTTGCTGAGGGTACACTCAATCCCCTCATCCAGGTTGTCGACAATGATGTTAAAGAGAACTGGCCCCAATACTGAGCTCCGGGGAATACCATTTGTGACTGGCCGCCAACTGGATTTAACTCCATTCACCACCAGCCTTTGAGTCTGGCCATCCAGCCAGTTTTTTACCCAGCAAAGAGTATGCCTGTCCAGGCCATGGGCAGCCAGTTTCTCAAGCAGAATGCTGTGGGAAATGGTGTCAAAGGCTTTACTAAAGTCCAGGTAGATAACATCCACAGCCTTTCCCTCATCTACTAAGCGGGCCACCTTGTCGCAGGAGGAGATCAGGTTAGTCAAGCAGCACCTGCCTTTCATAAACCCATATTGGCTGGGCCTGATCTCCTAGTTGTCCGGGATGTGCGCATGGTGGCACTCAGGATGACCTGCTCCATGTCCTTCCCCAGCACCAAGGTCAGGCTGATGGGCCTACAGTTCCCCAGATCCTCCCTCCAGCCCTTCTTGTAAACGGGCGTCACATTTGCCAGCCTCTAGTCAAGTGGAACTTCCCCAGTCAGGGAGGACTGCCGATAGATGATGGAAAGGGGCTTGGTGAGCACCTCTGCCAGCTTCCTCAGTACCCTTGGGTGAACCCTGTCCGGCCCCATAGACTTCTGTATGTCTAGTTGGCCAAACAGGTCACTAACCATTTCCTCTTGGATCACGGGAGCTCTGTTCTACTGCTCATCCCTGTCTTCTGGCTCAGGGGGTTGAGTACCTGGAGAACAGCTGACCTTGCTCTAAAAGACTGAGGCAAAGAAGGCATTAAGTACCTCAGCCTTATCCTCATCCTTTGTCACTATGGTACCCCCTGCATCCAGTAAAGGATGGAGATTCTCCTTGGCCCTCCTTTTGTTGTTAACATATTTATAGAAGCATTTTTTATTATCTTTCACAGAATTGGCCAGTTTAAGTTCTAAAAATGAAAAAAATAAATAGGCTTGTAAAAACACTCGTTCAGACTGCAGCCAGTTTAGATCACTGTATGGCTCACCCATCCAGGGCCACAAAGGCAAGTGTTAATGAGTGGTTTGCAAAATGCAGTGTCAACTTGTGAGCACAGGTTCAGAGGGAATTGGGCTCAAGAACGACACAGACACTGTGTGTGAACAGCTGCCCAGCGGGCACTTCCACTCTGTCCTGCATCAGGAAGAATTAAATTCTGGTAACATTTAATCCATCGAATTTACTTTGTCAGAGTCAGATTTTTTAATGTTCAGATATTTTTAAATGCATGTACACAGCCGAAGGAATTCTCAGCATGAAATACAAATATTTATAAATAAAAGTCATGCTGTCTCCACATCTCAGTTCATTTTTTACTGCAATTTTTACAAACTGTGAGAAACATTTTATCTATTTGTAGCAAGCTTAGAGGCTTTTTTTTTCTGTAGCCAGTTCAACATAGCTTCATTTTCTCTCATCCTACAGGGCTGGATTAAAACAAAATCCATCATTCCTCCACCTGCTCAAAGAGTAAAGGAAAAAAACCCTCAAAAAATCCATCAATCCTCAGCCCATTTCCAAGGATAGAGGTCTGTGATTCCTCTTCAGTATGAGTGATCTCTTGATTTGGAGCTTGCAGACCCCTTCTTCCCCCAGCTAACAAACAGATCTCTCCAGTGCCAGCCTGCACGGCAGACCCTCAGGGTCTGAAGCCAAGGAGAAAACTCCTTTTTAGCTAAGCCCCCCCGGTCAGTCATGTAGACATGAGAGAAATAATTGCTCTGTGTGCAGAGGAAATCTCAGCAAATTGAAAGTGAAATAGATGAAGCGCGGGGAAAAAAAAAAGACCTTTACAGAAGAGAATTTCACTTTTCTCTCCAACCTACTGGGTAAAATATCTCTTAATAAGTTTGTTTTTACATTTTAGTCTTTTCCCCCTTAAGGTTAACTACATCCTTCCCACATGAGGCACTACCTTGGCATCTCACGTATTTATTTCCTCCTGTTGCTGCCCAGACTGTCTCAAATGAACATCTATCACTGTGGGATCCGCACGCTCTTTGGTCCATCATGGGAAATGGCATTTATGAAAGACACTGTGGCTTTCTACCATGAAAATGTCTACAGCACTACATACAGTAGAATTATGACTTCTATAAAGAAAGGGAAAAAAAATAACCCAGACAGGATATGAGGAACATCTGTTTATATGAACACCCTTAGGATCTGCAGCCTGAGCATGAGAACCTACAATATATAGCAGACAAAAGGATAGGCACTCGGAGCTCAAAGAAATGAGACCTGAAAGGTAACATTTTTAAATAAATTGTTTCTTCTTAGATCTGAATTAAACCCAGACGATCATTTTACCTTAACACAGCAACATTGTTTAAAAATGATTCATCCTTTAATTGCCATAATATTATCATTTACAAAAACTACAAATGATTGGTAAATCGGATTTTGTGTATGTCCTGAACAAGCCAATTAGTACAGAGACTATCTCCTGCAATCTCTATCTAGCCAATTGCTTCCCATCATGTTTTTTTTTTTTTAAATTGTCTGTACTCATGCTTCTTAATGAAGCAGGCAACTAGTTTTGCATTTTGGTAATTTGGCTCCTTTAGCTAGGAAAGTTTACACATTTCAGTTCACCCAATCTTCTGCTGATTTACTTCCATGCACATCCAAATATAAATTTTACTAAACCATGTTTACTGCTAGGAGAATAGGCACTTAATATGCACATGGCATTTAGACATGAGTGAAAAGTATAACACTGTTTACAGACAGTATCAATAAAACCCTATTGTTTTTAACTGTAAAACTGCTGTAAAGCACAATCATTACACTTGTGATCGTATCTGCTGACTAAGGTGGCTAAAGCCCTAATAGAAATTGTCAGAATAACCAACTTTCTTCATGCATTTATCTGAAAGTGAAGAAATAAATCTGACTGTTTTGCTAATTTCTTTCCAGTCTGCTTCCCATTCCTCAAATCTTTAAGAAATAATTCTGTGGCTGGAATTCTAAAATGATCCTGCAGAAGTCTTACAGAAAATACATTTTGATTTTTGCACATTAATTTACCCCAGAGGTCACTAAATCCTATTCAGTTAGGAGACTGAAACCAGTACCACATATCCAACTAAAAGAGCAAAACCAATATGCTTTGAATTTCTGGTTGTATAAGTAAGTGATTAAAGTTCATGAGAAATTCAGCAGTCACATTTGTTTATTTGTGTTTCCGTGTGTCAAATTCTGAAAACCAAACAGTACTGCTGAAATTGCGATCTGTTCACAGATAAATGACAAAGAAGAAATGGGGCCAACCTAATAAATTATTTGTTCACCGCATATAATTCACCCTTTTCTGCCGTGTCCTCAAGCAAATATCCCATCGTTTTCAGTCCATGGAACAGCTGTTGAACTGCCTCCCGGCTGTTTGCAGGAAGTTTGCTTGAATGGGGAGCAAGAATTAAGGACAAATTTCAAAACAAGAGGAAAAAAAGTAACTAGTCTGCTCTTTAAAGAATCCTGGACTCATTTTAATAAACTACAATAAATCACTTTTTCTTTGCACAGTGAATCTTCAATTTATGAAGTGCCCCATTTAGCATTATTATGAAAATAGACTTCATGGCTTTTAATTGGTTTCCTTATCAGTCCTAGAAAAACAGTTTTTAATAAACTGGGAATGGACTAACTCATTCTGCTAATTTCAACTCCATGCTTTGCAGAGTAGAACTCAGATATAATGTGGCTTCTTTCAGCTTAGGCAGGAACGAGGGAAACAGAAGAGAAGGAAAACAAGTGCAAAAAATTAAAACATGCTAAAAGAAAAGGATTCTTACCAAAAATACAAACTGCCTGCAAAAGGGGACAAAACTGTACCACCTTCTTCATCCAGAACAATGCCTTGGGGACATTTGGGATTGTGGTTGTATTCCTAGAGGATGCAAGACCACCAGCAGAGCTTGGGGTTTGCAGACAGTTCCTCAGGTCTGTAGAGTGCATGGG
This sequence comes from Scopus umbretta, assembly GCA_013400535.1. Taxonomy (NCBI): domain Eukaryota; kingdom Metazoa; phylum Chordata; class Aves; order Pelecaniformes; family Scopidae; genus Scopus; species Scopus umbretta. The sequence goes on along the minus strand of VZTL01028251.1, from coordinate 829 downwards.
GAAACACAGATGAAACCTGACTGAGGAGGAACAGCAGAGGCAGGAGAGCTGTTACAATTAGCTCAATCCCTGCCATCATGTGCCTTGCATCAGCAGCGGTGATGCCTCTGCCCTGTGACGTGCTGGGGAGGGAAATGCAACTGTTCACGTAGGCTGTAGTGCTTTCAAGCAGGGATGGCCCTTTGCTCTTTGCAGTCGTGTCAAATTCACCCCCTCTCCCGTCCATGCTCTGCTGTGTCACCAAGGAGGTCAATGCAGCTCTTCACTGGTTTTCCTCCTGGGCCGCAAGTCATTTCTGGAGACCAAAGACCTCCGTATTCACTGCATTATAGCGTGTCCTATCAACAACACACCTGCTCTCAGGATTTTGGGAAAAACCGGTCAGTAACACCACGAGGATCCAGGCTTTGCTAAGTCTTACCTTGCGTTATTCAACCTTGTCAGCAGGATCTGTGTCTGCATTCACATTCAGGCTCTATGCAATCAGCTGTATAATGGCCAATTCCTGCTTTGGAAGTCTCACTGATTGATACATTATCTGGGCCCAAGCCAACAGGATTTTGTTGGGAAAGGAGATGGCAATGAGGAATAGAGCTTGCTGAATGTAATTTTTAAAAGCCACTACTAGAAGCAGAGCACGGCAGCATGGTCCTGGCTCCAAGCACGCAGCAAGCAGACCCTGGATGGGTCTGGCATGTAGAAGCTGCAATTCTGCAAACCTGGACCCTTAGGGTACCCCCTGTATTGCCCAGGCAAGATGATAAACAGCTTTTTTCTGCAGCAATTATCCTTGACCTTTTCATTCATTCAAAAAAAATTGCATAAAAAC
>VZTL01028249.1:5542-36822 GCA_013400535.1 Scopus umbretta | reverse complement strand
GGGGGGTGAGAGAGCCCACCCTGCCCTCGTTCTGACAGCTCCCTGCCTGCTTGCCTGCATCTTGCCTCCCCCAAAGCCCTGTTCGCTCTTTCGATGCCCCGAGGCGGGTGCCAGCTGGCCCCCTCTTCAGGACCCGTTATAGCAGGTACTATTTTTGAAAGAACAGAAGACACCGAAGCGGTTAACGAGGAAAGAAATACGTTAGCTGAGAAACTCCTGGATTAGGGGGAGGCTCGTATGATGTACATTTCGCTGCCCTAATTGATCTAGTGCCATTATCGTACCCACGCATCGGGGAACATCCACCGCGCGCCTTCGCTTGCTTAAACTTTTGCTCAGCACCCACTGCTGCAGCCGAGAGGCACCCAGCTGTCAAAGTTACACAATCGCCCGGTTATTAGAGCTTCTCGCCCGGGCGGCTCGAGTCGTTGCAGGCAGTTGTGCTGCCCTGAGCCGGCTGATGAAAGGAGCGGTTTCCCAGGAATGGTTTTAATGTACGGGTATGGAGGTGTGCCCACCAGAGAGATGCACGCTGCCATCTCTACCTTCTCCTCTGGATGGATCCAAGTGATTTTTTTAGCCTGTCATGTGGCCGATCACATGTTTAGATGTTAATAACTGTGGCCTCAAACGAAGGGAAAGTGGACTAGGGTGGCAGCCTGGACTTTGAGGCCCCTCGGGCTTGGTTAGCTCTGTGCTGCCCGTGGGTGTTTTTCGTGGGTTGCTTTCAGCGTGCCGCTCGAAATAAGGCTGGGGGGGCTCCTGGATTTGGGGGACCCGGGGTCTTCCCCAGAGCCACGCGTGTGGCTTGGTGATTTGTAGGGCTGCAGATAGCCCGAGTGGCCGGTGCGAACCGTAAATCTCCTGCTAAATCCCAGGCAGCTGCGTGTGTTTAGGTTGGCCTTGTTCGGGGAAGGTAATGTCAATGCAGCCATTATGATTCAGCTGAGTCGTCCGTACTGACACGCTGTCCCTGCTGCTTGGGCTTCCAGATCCCGGGAAACCCTATCAGCAATCCTGCCAACATTACCAACGCTGCTCGGGGGCTTGATAACCCCACTGCATCCAGATGGCCCTCGCTAATTTTGGTAATTAGTCCATAGCCAGGTGGGGTCGGAGGCTTGTGGTGTTGGCTGGAGCCTGCTCGCTCCGTGCACTAATGGTCCGAGAGCCGCGGGAAGTTGTCGAGGAGAGTGTTTGATTTCCCCCAGGTACGCTTGGGACGCTGATTTGAGTGCCTCTAGAAATCTGGGGAGAATAGCTTCTTCCGTGGCTGTGATTATTGTTTAAAGGTGGTGACATTGTTCATGGTTGTTAATAATTTAAACCTGAAGATAAAAGCTAATTTCATTCAATTGGAAATGCCTACGTTTAAGTAGGATGTAGAATTTTAACTATGTTTAACCTATATATTTACATCTCTAGAGCCCTGCAGAAGTGTTAACTGTAATTATGTTTAGTCAGGAGAAATACAGTGGTTCCCTTTGCCTCAGTTTTGTGCTTAAACTTGTACCCGGGTAACTTCATGTTCATTAGTAAAATCTCTAATTTTGCGGTACGTCAAGAATCGCTTTGTAGTATCCCAGTTCTAGCAGCAAACCGATGGCTGATGTTAACTGAGATCATTAATGTTCAAACTTGGTGCTCTCGTGAGAGCACTTGGGGTGGCTATGCTGGAAATCTGAGTCATTAGCTAGCTCCGGTTATCTACCTTAGCCCAAAGATAGGCTCGAATTAACTGACGGATCCGCAGCCTGTGAAATAGGTGTTTTGCAGGCAGGCGGGCGCGATGCTTTGGGCTGCTGCAGTGCCCGGGAAGCACGTAGGTTGGATGCTCGAGGTCAGGACTCAGGCATGGTGGGTGCCTTCCCCCCCCTGCCCTGTGAAAACAAACCTGCAGAGCTTTTCGTTGCACTGAAGTGATCCTGCTTCGTTCCACCTCCAGCGAGTCACGCCTGCAAGGTGTGACGGCCTCTGGGAAGCGGCGGTGAGCACGGCTGTGTGCTGCGAGGAGCCTTTCCAAAGACGCGTGAGCGTGGCTGAACAGTGGAAACCCACCCAACTTAGCGTGTTTGCGGTTGCATCCGTGAAAAATTCTTTCAAAAAAACCCCAGGGTATTGGTATGTAGACACCTGGCTGAGCCAGAGCAAATAATCTACAGTGGTTGTCTAGATGTGTGTATTAGGAAAGTGTTGTACCGTTACAAAGCTGGTGAACGAGGAGCAGCTAGGATCTGGTGCCCTCTTTTTGGCCGGCGGTCAGTGTGATGTGCCCAATCCACGTACTGTTCTATAGTGCCTGTGCCGTCTTTTCATGAAGTAGCGTTGGGTTTCTGCTTTTCTGTAGACGAGCAGACTGAGCCATCGTCAGTGGGCTGATACTGAGGAATTGTGCGCTGGTGGTAAAGCTAGGGCCGGTGCTGAGACCACGTAGCTAAAGGTGTCCTGTAAACAGGTGGGTTTTCCAGGTTTGTGCTTCGCTGTCCTTCCGTAAGCTCTTGGGCTTCTTCAGGCACCTTTCTGCATGTCTAGTTTGTTTTTTCCCTGACTGGAAGACATTTAAAGGGGAGGGGGAAATGTAAGACCCCTGATGTGATGCTTTCTTACGTGCCAGCTGTCTGGTTCGTGGTGTGAACCTCCCAGATACGTTGTAGATCATCTATTTAATACCTAATTAAAGTTTCTGGGAATGAAGGAGCGGCGGGGCAATCTGAGCACGCTTGCCCCAGCAGTATCTCATCCCACGTGCGTGTTCAGCTCGGGTGAAGTCACGCTCAAACAGAAAACACCCGACGTGCTGCTCCCCTTCTCTCCGCACAGTGAACGCGTGCCTTTGTAGCATGGCAGAGATGCTGCTGGAGTCACGGAGTCCAATCCCGCGGGATTTGTTCAGCGAGGCTCCCGGTGCCTTCAGCAGAAGCCGTGCCTCTGGGGAGGCAAAACACCGGCGTCAGATCAATAGATGCCATCTTCAGAGGCTTTGGAGAGCTTCCCCCACGCTGCTGCCAAGTGGATGGGGTTCAGAGGGTGTGCTAGTTTGTCTTGCTGGCTGAAGACGCTTTCAATTTATGAAAAATGTGTGGCTTTCTTCCTACCTTGTTTTTAATATCAACTACTACTCTTGAAATGCAGTTGGATGGTTGAGCATTGGGCTTTCTCCAGTTGCGGTAGGTTGGGAGCCGCAGGGAATTTTTATAACGGAGCACGCACCGATACGAAAGTTGAAGTGTCTTTGTAATTGCATGCAAAGCAAGGGGAGGCTCAGGCAAATCTTAAATACAAGGTTGTTGAAAAGAAGAAATATGTAGTACCATGACTGGGTTTGCCATTCATTCCAGGCTTGTCTTCTGTAATGCTCTAATTGGTTTGTCTTGTTTAGTGTCACCGTTTTGTAGCTAATAAGGAATACTTGGGGCGCGGGGGAAGAGCTGTGAAAATGGCTAAAAGTGGAGATAAAGGCCGAGGTGCATGCTCTCAGACCTCAGGCGTGCCAGAGGAAAAGTGCAAATACCATCTGAGTCAAGATGCGGTGGTAGGATCTCTAAAAAGCAAGTTGTGTCATCGTACAGCAACTTGTCTGGACAGAGCTCAAGGAGGTCTTGAGCGTAGATAGCGCTTAAAGCATGAACTCCATAGGATCTCTCTGAATTACTTGGGAATCTGGAATTTTGGGAGTCTTTCTTGCAGGAAGGATGCTTCGTTCTTTGTAAATGGGATGTACCAAGAAAAGGGACAGGTTTCTGGCTGCGCTGAGGCTGGGTGTTGCAGAATTGGTGCAGATTTTGCCTGACCGTATGGCACTTCATCCAAAAACTAATCGGAAGTCGAATGCAGTGCTAAGCAGCACTTCTGCAAACATCTTGGGGTAAGGCAAGCTGTTCGGCTCTAATGTGCTTCACCGAGCCCTCGTCTGCCCCAGACAGAGCCTGTGGTACCCTTTTTTTGTGTATGAAGCTTCCCAGAGCCAGGTTTCTTTATAGCATGTAGCGGAGATGTTCTGCCACCATGCTAATGAACCCAAACGCCACCGCTGGCGGCAGAACCTAAACCTGCAACGCTAGCCTTGGTACTAAAACCTGTTTAGAAAGCTGCGATAAGGTGTCAGGGACAGCACATTGGGCTGTGTTTTTATTTATTTTCTCCAGGAATAACACCAGATGCTTCAGATCGGCGCTGGAGGTGGGATGGAGAGGTGGGAAGGTCGTACCACTCCGGAGTCCCCCGTGTTTAATCTATTTTTTTTCTGTTTCCCTGCTATCTGGATATCAGCCTGTGAAAGGTTAATCCCGTTCCCTCCGTTCGAGGCTGTGGAGGGCCCGTTCTGTAGCAGCTGGAACAAGTGAGCCCCATACTGGCTAGCTACGGTGCCGAAATAGTATTTTTCATTTAATAAAAGAAGGCAGAGTTGAGAGGGATTTGTCTCCTCTAGCTGTAATGGTTTTGGTGCTCGTTCGGTTGCATGGGCAGGAGAAGGCAGGCTGTTCCGTAGGAAGTAGGGCAGGGTGCTGGCTTAAAATAGCAATGAACGCTGGGCTGCTTGCGATGAAGGGAGCTATTTAGGTAAATCCTGGGGTCTCGGTGGGGGCAGAGCCACCTGCTAATCTAAAGATACTCCTTGGAGGCCTATATTTGTCCAGGATCCTTCCCAGCTTGGCTGGTTTTCCAGGTGTTCCCTGTTTGATCCCTTGCGCTCCTCTGCAGATTGCGTTGGGATGGCGGGTGCATTTACTAGACGTACGGTGCATTAATGTCTTGGATGGTAATGGAATTAGACATCATTAAGCAGCGGGAGCAAGGAAACGGGCTATGTAAAGGCATCAGCATTATCCTATAATGCAAGACTTGGCTCTGAACGGCTCTTGGAGACCGGCCTGCCAGGCTTGTGGTGCCGAAGAGGCGTATGCCGACGACACTTGAGAGCCAGGTCACCTGGACTGCGAAAACCCATCGGGGCAGGGAGCTTGGTGTAGGGGCAGAGGGAAGAACGGGGAGCAGCACTGCACCCAGAACATCTCTGCTTGGGGTGGCATGGACCAGAGGCGAGGTGGAGGATGAAGGCTGGGTGCTCCAGTGCACTCAAAAGCAGTAGGAAAAAGAAATCTCAGTGCAGCTTTTAAAGATTTCGCTGGCAGGGAGAGGAGCGTCAGGCTCTCTGGGCTGCACTCTGACTTCAGACCTCCAGCCTCCGAAGCAAAACCTCTCTGCTGTCTCTAGCTGCAGCATCCCCAGCTAGGAAGCCTTAACAGGATCTCGCTGTGGTTCCATTAGGAGCAGAGGTGGACGCGAGCGTGTCGAGTAGCGCGACCTCCTCCGGCTGGGAGCCTGGGTACGCTGCCGGGAGAGGGCTTGCGGGGTTTATCGCTTTCCCTGCTCCGAGCCAGATCTGGAGAGAGTATGCAAGGATCTCCCCCGTGTAAGCCAAGTGGTTCGGGGTAAATTTCAGGAAAACAGGGAGGAGCGGTGTCAACAGCGATCCCAGTAAGTCTTCAGTTCCCTATCCTGCTCTAGAAAATACTCCCTTTTATCAGTCGCTGAGGTGTAGCGAACATGGTCAAATGGCTTCTCCAACAGCAGTGAGAATACGATCCTGAAGGTGATGTCTCGGATATATATTGCAAAGGAAGACCCTGAACAGCAGTGCAGAGGACTGGTTTTGCTGTTTTGGCGATAACTGGGGGCTCCTGTCATCGAGCTCCGTCGCTGGCACGTGAAGGTCTGTGAAGCTGCTCTGAAAGCGTTGCTGGATCTTATTTAGCCAATTTATTGGGCTACTTACTCTTTGGTTTGCAAGAAGCCTGCTCTGGCTGATCTCCAGCGTGGCCGCTGGGAAGATTTTAATTAGTTTGCAGCTCCCTTCAGACCGTCGGCACCTCTGTGTGGTTATAAGGTGACGTGCGGGTATAAATGTCAAATATGGGAGTAAGCGCATTGCAAGAAATGTTATAACTACTGCTATTTTGATCCAGCGCAAATGCGGCTTGGGTTGAAGCGTTAAGGCGTGAGGTGGGAAGAGAAGAGAAACCGAGACCCCTGTTGTGCGTGAAGTGGTCGGGTTTTTGCTGCAGTGCTCAAATTCTCATTTGTGGATGATGCGACCGTCTTTCGCTGGACGCGATACAACAGTCGCTTCTCCAAGGGCCTGCAGGCTGGACTCTGCCTGCTTCCACCATGGCGCTCAGCTTGCAGCCGGAGCGTTTCTGGGTGTTCTTTTGTTCAGGTTTCCCATGTGGAGCCGCCGATTCCTGCCTACCGCGTCGTCCTGAGCGAGGCCTCGAAAAGTACGCGATGTGCAAAATTGTGTCTGCTTAAATTAAAGGAGCTTTAAAACCGGAGCCAGCACCCGGTCCCCGGCCGCTGCCGGCGGTGGGCTCAGATTTACATTCACCAGCAGGTGGGGGATTTGCCTTTGACACAAAGACCCCGCTGTTCCTGTATTAATGATCTATTAGTGGGACACGCTGGCAGCTTGCTAACCTTGTGAAACAGGTGGTGAATTTCCCTGCCTGCTGACATCTAGGAATCCCCTCCCGTCTCCTTTGGTGAGCTCACTTTTTTTAAGTAGCTGCAGCTGTTTGCCATAGGCTTCGGCCTTTTTCTTTCCCTCTTTTTCTTTTTCACCCAAGCTCCGCAGTGACCCCGTCGAGGCGGCTGAGAGACCATCCCACCGACGGACCTGTTGAGAGGAAGACGCCGGGTTTGCTGTGGGTCGGTGTGCTGTCGAGTGATTATTTCGTGGGAATACGTATATTGTTAACTACTGGAAAGTCTATAGAGCTTGAGGGTCTCCAGAGAGGTGTTTTTCCAGGCTGGTGTTGAGGGCTTATGCGCTCTCCTTGACAGTAGCTGGTGAGTTGGCACTCGGTGATGTAAGGAGCCTGTGTCCCTGGCGGAGGACTTGGCTCTGGACAGATTGTCTCAATGTCAATCCCAGGCAAATCCGCATCAGTGCTGGTTATTAAGAGAGGGACCTATGCGTAGCAACGTGGGTGCCGGAAACTTGACGAACCTTGCAAGCAGGTACAATTTGAATGTCTGCGTTGCTCCCAAGGAGGCTGAGGAAACGCAGTGCCCCACGAGTGCGTTTTTGAGACAGCCTCTGAGCTGCAGAGCGCTTTGGCAAGAGCAAGGCTAGCGCTGCACTGTGGATCTGGGTCTCGGCTACGGCCGAGGTTCAGCTTTGTTTTCAGTGGTGGGGCAGGAGCCCCGGCATGAAGAGCAGATTGATGCGGGGAAAGCTTTGCGGATGGCTCTCCGGACTGAGAGCTGGGCAGCTGATGTGCGGTGACAGTCTTAAATCGCCTCTGTTCTAATTAAATACTCCCGGTTTTAATCTCACCCGGCTCCATGAGGAGCGCGGAGGGGGACGGAGTGCCCAGCAAGGGGCCATCGTAGCTGGCTCTGGGCTCGCCTGCCGTGGCAAACCTTGGCACACAACTGTCGTCGGTGAACCCTCCTCGAGCAGCCGCGGTTTGCTTTGGCAAAGGCACCCCCTTTTTTTCCCCCTATTCTGATAACACTGTTTACTATCCGTGCTAGGTGTTTTGCCAGCAGAAGAACAGTTTAAGGATAATTACCTTCTATCCCGATTAAAGATTTTAGAAGTCCATGAGCACAGTCAGGGAGCTGTAAGGTTTTGGAGGCTGTATGGCGTCCGAAATGCACAGGTGGACTTTGATTTAGGTAGCCTTTATGATTTTCTAGCCTCTTGGCATTGCACTTAGTATTTCTGCAGGTCTGTGGGAGCTTTAAGCGTGGCCTGGGTTATGCTCGTTTGGCACACAGTATGTTTGTATTTGCATTTTGATGCACAGGACTGTCGCTTGCTTTTTTTGGAATTAAATGCACCTGGCTTCTGCATAGACTGTGTGTGCCAGATTCTAGTAACCGCGAGTCAACGTGGCCTCAAAATTTGGGTGTTACTCACTGAATGACTGAAAGGTAGTTCATAAGGTAAAGACAGATTTGCTGGTGGGAACGGTTCAGTTGATTAGTCTTTCTCAGTTGCGCTTGACGCTGGCATCGTGATGACTGTGCCTCTCCCCCTTCGAAGAAATCATTCGGCTTGGTAGAATCCGATGTACAATACAGATATTTTTAGGGTTATTGTAAGGAGATCTTCCGGTTGTCCTACAAAAAGGAATCTGGCTCAAGGTAAGGAGCAGAGCGAGCTGCCTGAACCAGTTGCACACCGGGAGCCTGGCTTGACCTCCAGCAGCACAGCTCTGACTACTTTGGGGTAGAACTGGGGCGTTATGAGCTGCATTTAATGCTCCTCTCTAGCTGAAGGAGCTGCCACGCCACTTGCAAAATGGATGAGAAAGATACCCAAAGCGGTGCGTGCCAGATACTCTCTGTTAACGGGAACAGTAGTCATTTCTGGCTCTTGCTGCATTGATGCAAGGAGGGTGTTTGCTTTACTTGGTGACTCTTCTGAGATATTAGTGTTATTTCTGTTAGCACAATCCAGTGGCAAGGGGAGAAGTTACTTATTTTCCCAGGTGGTGCGAGGCTAGAGGAGCAATATATGTGCTCCGCTTTGTGATCTCTTTGTTTCCACGTAGCTTCTGTAGCTGGAGGGAGCAGTTCTCTGACATAGCAGGGTCAGGGTGCCTGTGCCAGCACTGCCTCAGACTGAAAAATGGCAGAGATTATTTGCCAGGGCTTGGTCCAGGCTTTGAAAAATTGGTATCAAGCACACATCTGTTTTTGCAGACTCTCATGTAAACTTGCCCTGAGGCACCCCAAGGGAGAGAAAATTTCATGCAAACCAGTGCAGGGATTCTTAAAGCAAAGGCATCTCGGCATTTTATGACCAGAAGTTTTTACGGTTCATAAATTCAAGAAAATAAAGATTATTCCATGGAATATTGGGTAGTTGCTACTCAGTGTTAGAACTAACAGCAGGTTTGAATTTGACTCTGGCTGCTGAGGTTCGTCCCATCCTTGCTTTTGGCCTGGACCCCCTCCTAGAGGAGCACTGAAGCAGGTTGGCTGGAGCGATGCTGTAGGTAATGATGGCATCCATCACTTGCCTTCAAGGGTTTGTTCCCTGTTAATGACCGTGAAAGCTCTGCACGATCCTGGAACTTAAGCTTCCTGCAAGCACAAAATGGCATTGCTGTTGCCTTTTGTTGCTGAACTTCTCCAGATTACTGCCTCTCAACTGGCTTCGTTTGAGCCCTGGATTCAACTTTGAATAGACGAATCTAGGTTAGGTGTGAATGCGAATAGGAATGCCTGATAAAAATAACATTGGGCTAGTTGGAAATCGGAGGGAAAAAAAAAAACCCTGACCTGCTGCTCATGCTATGCACAACTCGGCACTGGAGGCAGCTTTCTCTCCGCCTTTCAAAGGGGGTACGGACGGCTCTCATGCAGGCTTTTCCCTGTGAACGTTTCTACCTTTGACAGCCAGGTCCGGCTTCCTCGGCGGCCAGGTCTCCGTTGTGGCAGATGGACATCTGTCATCCCCAGTCGTCAAACCCTTAGCTGAACGTCCGTCAAATATTTCGGACGCCTGCCAGCACAGGTGGAGAGGATGCAGTAATTGGAAGCTGTTAGTACTTTACGTCATGTGTCTGAGCATAAGAAAAGACAGCTTTTGCTTGTGCTTAGTTTTGTCTGAGCTGTTCTGGTGCTTCAGAGTGCCCAAAATGTACTTTTTCTCCCCAAAGTGCATCTGTAACCATCTGTTCAACTCTCTATCTGTAGTATCATTCATTTGACAAGGAGCAAGCAGGGAAGGGGGCTATCGCGTTCGGCGCCCTTCAGATTCACTCCCAGATGGGTGTCAGGAGTTGCAGAGAAATCTCTCTCACATTTATTATCGAGCACGTTTAGTCCTGGATGATTTTTTGGACTTGAAGCCCAGGGTGAGAGGACGCCTCCTTTTCGTTAGAAACCCAACCACTTGGGGAGCAAACGGAGTTCTGCTGCAGCTGCCACTTCAGGCAAATAGCATTTGCTCCTTTTTCAGTAATGAATCTCGCTTTGTTGCTTTGTACAGTCATCCAAGGGACTCTCAAATATATAAACAATAATTTGAGGATGACTTTGTTTTCTCTTCCATGGTACTGACTCTTTCCGGAGGTATGGGTCGGTCAGCCCTGCTCTGGCTGCTGCTACTGCCTCCAGCCCCGGGAGGAGAGGATCTTTGCTTCGCTTCAACCGCTCTCTCACGAAGATGCACGACAGATGACGTGGTCTGACCCAGTCCGTCCTGGAAGAGCTGTGATCAAGCTTAATGGGGGCATAGCTTAAGTACGGATGTAGAACTACAGCACAGGCTTTTCTCCTGGAGGAGTACAGCCTTTTTGCACCGAGGGGCAAGTGAGGGGGCTGTGAGCTCTCTGGGTTTGTAGAGTTGGTGGTAGAAGAGCAGCTTTTTGTCAAACTCTCCCATCTGTGACCATCCATGCCCTCTCGGGGTGCTGCAGATACCCGCTTGTTCCTGGGCTGTCAAATAAAATCTGCGTTAATTTTACAGTAAATGGAGTCTTGCATCATAGTCTAGCAAAGATATCGCAGTCGTCTTACTGGATTCCTTCAAGCACCATTTTGCACCTCAAAATTCCACTTGCATTTGTGTCCTTTTGTTTGTGGTTTGGCGTGCAGCGTATGTCCTGTTAGTGAAGTGGGAATTGTAGTCTCTTTCTCAGGAGCAGTCTACAGAGTGTTTTTTGCAAAATTTTAAGTCCCGGACCTAAAGATTTCGCTATTTAAGCTAGACTGGGTGCAACACGTGGTTTTGTATGCAAAGGGAAGATGGCAGGAAGATCACCGCACTTGCTGCCCGCAGTGTTGCGAATACTTTATCCATCGTTTTTGTTAATTATTGTCTGCGGGCGATGCAGGGAAGGAGCTGGCTCCGAGGACGAGTGTCGCACGCTGTATTTTTGCGCTGTTTGGGCAGTCTGTGACTAGCCACAGCATTTTATTTTTTTTTTGTGTGAGATTAGGCGCTGTTTCCCCATTTTGCAGATAGGAGCAGGAGGTGGGCAGGACTCGCCCACCCTTCTCGGTGCCCCGGGGGTGCCAGATTTCAGGCCAGCTTTTGCTCCGACGGCTGTGCCAGCACTGCTCCCGCTGCCTGGGAGCCCAGGCTGGCTGCAGGAGGAGCCCCCTTCCTCCGCACCCTCCGGCTCTGCTGGTCACTCCAACAGAATTGAGCAATGATAAGGATAAAATTCAGATCTTCTGAAGGAAAAAGAAAAAAAAAGTGGATATTTGTGCATCAGATCACTGCTCGCACCAAGTTGACCAAAGCCCTTACACAAGTTAGGCTGGCTAACAGGATTACTCGCTTTGACAACACTAATGACTTAAGCAGTGCTGCGTGGGGGAAAGGGGCATCGCGGTGTTTTGGTTTTGCTCGGGCGCCAGTGCCTGCTTCTCGTGGCTCTGTGGTGTGTGGAGGATTTTTTTCATGCAACCCCCACGGAGCTTTTGAAGCGCTCGACAGCTCTGGCTGTGCCGCGGCACGAGTGTCTGTTCCAGCACTGCACGGCCGGCTCGGGGAATTGGGAAATCTTTTTTGGGGTGGGTTAGCGGGAAGCACAAGTAGAAAACTGGCGATGTGGAGTAATCCCTTGCCTAGCCCGAGGTCTTTGCTGTGTGTGTGCATCCCCGGGATGGTGCTGGTCTCTCTGGCATCTCCGGAGCAGCTTTTTCTCCGTGCCGACTGCAGCTTGGCTGGCAGACAGGCACAGCAGAGGAGAAGCCGGTTCCTTATCATGCCCAGCTCCTTGTGGGAGTGGAGCTGTGCAAAGCCAGCGAGGGAACTTACATAAAAGTTCTTGGCTGCTCGCATCGGCGTAGCCTCATATTTTATCTTGCATAACTCTGCTCGCTAGGGCTACCAAGAAAAGGCAAAGCAGACCGTGCCAGGAGCTTTTCATGGATCTCTTCTGAATTGTGACGGGCAGTACTGCTCTCGTGGTCGCATGCCATCTCCATTAAGCGTTCTGTCCCGACTTCTGAGGGCTTTTTGCTTTGTTAGGCTGGCTCCAGACTCGGTGGCCGTGCTTTGAGGGCCTGGGACGATGGGGAATATGGTGCTGAAGGGTTCCTATTTCTCTGTTCGCTCCCTTATAAATTGTTTGACCTTCAAGCGTTCTCTCGCTTCCTTTGGAGTCAGGTGGCAGATGCTAGGACAACTGCCCAGTTTGTAGAAGTACTTACAAATCATTTTCCAGTCACTTACCAGCAGTGAGTCCCAAAGCCTCCCTTGCCCCTCGCTCCGAGTCCTGTGCCCACGTTTCCACCCAGCTCCTTTTGGCCTCCCTTGTTCCAGCTGAACCTATCTGTGTCGGACCTGCAGCCTCCCTCTGCCTCCTCCTGCAGCGCAAACGCCGCCGTCCTTGCACAGATCCAGAGAGCGCGCGGCGGGGAGGCCGGGGAAGAATACGTGAAATTCCACAAAATGTCGGGTTTTTCATCGGTAACCAGAGGGGTCACTTTTTTTTTTTTTCTTTTGGCTGTAGAGATGAGCAATCTGTGCAGTAAAAAAATGTTGTCCAACCTGTGTTGGCATAAGCAGGGGTCCTGCTTAACCCTCTTTAATTGGCGGCTCCGTGGGGAAAGCGCTGTGTGTGCCCTGGACCGTTCAAGGCATGCGGGGCGCTTAGCAAGTACCCAGCAGAGCAAAACTTCCAAAGCGACCGATGAAAGAGGGCCACCTTACTGCGGGCACCGGCTCCCCTTTCATTATATCCGCTCTTGTTCTCCCCTGTCCTACATTTCACATTATTTGAAAATTGATGTTCAGCTACAAAGAATCTCTTGTGCTGCCTCTCTGCTTTTTCTCTCTGCCCCCTGGGTTTCCAAGCTAAATAGCTGCTCTATTTGCATGTAAAAGAGCTCGGTGGCATTGCTGTTAGTCACTGTATTATTTGACCAGCGCTATCGTTTCGCCTGTTAAATTCACCATAGTTTGGCATATGGGATGTCTTTGCTGGGTGATGATGGGTAAGGACATCGACTTCATTTGCGTATCAGAGATTTTTCTTCTGTAGCTGGATCGCAGTTGGGTGCAGATCTGTCTTTCACCGCATGACACGATCGCATCAGAAGCGGGAGGTGTTCGAGTGGTGGTGCATTATCTAGTGAGTGGGTTTCGTTACGCGCGGCGCGTGTTGGAGGTACTGCTTGCTCAGAAGCAGGCTGGCACCGGAATCATTAACGGTGGCTGGGAAAGGCCCGTTTGCCTTCCAGATTTTGGGGTAGTCTGGGGGATGCCCAGCAGCTACGAGGTCGGTCTGTCCGTCTGCCCGCAGTCTTAGGGACAGGGGTGCCTCCGAGGCCTTTTGCAGAGGCGTGCCCCGTCCCTAAGGCCGGCGGGTGAGCGGCAGCTCCCTGCGGTACCCGCACGGGGTAGGGGGCTGGTGAGAGGCCGTGCAGCACGAGCGTGCAACGCCCCAGGGAGCACCCCAAAGCAAAACCCATCCCGCCATCTCCTCCTCGTCCCTGCTGCAGGATCGCTCCCTCGGCTGGGCTTGATCCTAATCGTTTTGCTGTGACCTGGGGGTGTTGAAAGGGCTGATCCCAGAGGACGGAGGAGATGCTGGCTGTTCGAGATGTTTTGAGAAGGAAATGGACTCCGGGACCTGAGACGAACTCTGTGCTTCGTCGCTGGATGAAATGCAAATTGCTCTGTGGTGCGCAGGAGCCGCCGGCAGCTGGGCCCTGCGTTTGGGGCTGTTTGACAGGGTTTTACTTCCAGTTTTTCTCTTTTTCCCAAACATCCAGGCCTCCTTCCTGGAATTTATTTTAAATCGAGACACTCTGTAGCCTTTAGATATTATGCAGGGGCCGTGTGTTCTCCATCTTTTTCTTTTTTTAAACTAGCCAGGCCCAGGAGAAGTTAGGGGAGGAAGTCAGATGGGTCTCACTTGTAACCATTATTTTTGTTTCCTATGCTGCCTTTCTGCTAGAGGTCACCTTCTCACAAACAATACAATCGCCTAGCATGAAAATAATAATAATAATGGCTTTTGATGGGGTGTTTTTCTATCTAGGCTTGAAAACCAGGGAATGTGCTGCAAATAGATGAGGCCTTATCTTGCCCTAAGTGTTGGATTCCAAAACGATTTACCAATTGCTAGGCTTGGGGTTAAGCCTTTTGAAGCAGCCCGTGCCGAGAGGTGCGAGGCTGTTGCCTGGTAAAGGCAGCTTCTGCTTTACGGGTATGTGCGGTTTCCTGATGAGCGAGAATTTTACATATGGGTCCTCCTACCTTAATTGCCGGTTCCTGGGAACCGGTGTGTTTTTCTCCTGCTTTTGCTGATACTTGCATGCAGTCCTGTTTTAGTGCAACATTCCGATGACAACTATCCCCACCGAATTAGGAGACAGCTTTGATGCCCATGTTTTCTGCAGATGCATATGGCATTTAGTCTGCATACGGTGGCTTTTTAAACATGGGTGTATTCAGTTGCTCTAGCAGCATAGCTTTTCATCTTTCGGTATTTGAGAGCATAATTTCAGTGGAAGTATGTTTCTGAGTGTATGTTCGTCTCGAGGCTTGGAATGAAAGCCTCCTGCTGAAAAGACTGTAATTCTTTTCCCCCCGAAAAGAGACGTGTTGCTAACTTCTTCACTTCCATTTCCAGCTGTCCCATTTCCTCCCACGCAGCGGCTCACTCTGAAGGAGGTGTTTGAGGATGGGAAGCCTAGGCTTGACGTCTTGAAGAGCCACTTGGTAAAGGAAGGGCGCCTGGAAGAGGATGCGGCGCTGAAGATCATCAACGATGGGGCTGCCATCCTTAGGCACGAGAAGACAATGATTGAAGTGGAGGCTCCGATCACAGGTCAGAGAGCTTTCTGCAGCTGGAGTCCTAAATAAGGGCCGTCTAGGAACCACAAGCTGCTCAAAGTAGCAGGTTTTCTGCTGTGTTCCTTCCATCAGCAAGGTTTTAAAATTGCCTGAACTCTTTCGGAAGAGAGGATTTTGCTGGTGTAGATCAAGTATATCTTTGCAGAAGCTCGATGTAAAGCCAGGGTGGCTTGGGTCAGAGCACAGCCACGCTATGCTCCTTGTTGCTGTCACGACCTTTCTTTTCTTAGCGTGTAATTCTGTCCCTCTTTTTTTGTGCTGTTCTTCCTCCCCTAGTGTGTGGTGACATTCATGGGCAGTTTTTTGACCTGATGAAGTTGTTTGAAGTTGGAGGATCACCCAATAACACCCGCTACCTCTTCCTGGGAGACTACGTGGACAGAGGCTACTTCAGTATAGAGGTGACAAATAAAGTTGAGCCTGGGGCTGCTCGTACCAAACTAATTGAAAGTGTTGCACTAAACTAGCAAATATAGACCTCTCTCATGCTGGATTTTACGCTCTAGTTTTGTGAGCAAGGAAGAACATGCTGTAGGTAGCTCAGGGTATGGGGTTTTGGCAGAAAAGCGGTGTTCGGGTGTCATGATTTTGAATTGGATCCTCACCCGGTGACAGAGTTAAACAGCAGCGGTGGGGTTAATGACTAAACTCCGGCTTCTGAACTCGAGTTTTAATATCACTTGTAGCTGTCAATCAGGGGAACAAGAGGGAGAGTTGATTGTATGTTGCAGGCAACGGGATCCTACCAGGCAGTGGGAAGCAAATGTTTAAAAACTTGCAGGATTCAGCTTAGCAGGGAAAAGAAAGCGCTACACTACTGAGTCACCGCTTCCCTACCGTCCCCCTGAAAGCATCAACCTTGCAATGCCAAAGGCAGGGTCAGGAGAAAGGAGCAATAAATCACCTGGGCCGTTGTTCATCTTGCTGTGACCCAGGAGCTTAGTGCCAAGGCATTTAATTGTACATCGAGCCGTGCTGTGCCCATGTGACAATCTGCCTTGTCACAATAATGCTGTCACCTTACAGACATCAGCCAAACATCTGGCGTCGTGGTAGGATTTTGCAGCTCTGTGGGATGCCACCGGCCAAGTATTGGGTAACACTGTGAATTGTTGGCCTTAAAGGGCAGAGTAATCGATGGGTCCCTGTGGTTGCTGCTGGCTCATTGAAGGCCTGGGAGCAACAGAGCAGGCAGTGTGGGAGAGATACTAGCAAATGCTGCAAACCCCAAGGGACTGCAGCCCTCTGGTTTTGCAGAGGCTGAGCCGAGTGGAAAAGGAGTACTTACTCCAGTTGGAGGCAACGTAATGGGGGAGCATTTGGGGAAATGGGGGCATGAAATGTGGCAAAACTGGCCTGGCATAACACAGTAAGTGGTTTCTCTTCGAAGAGGGAGGGTGCATACCACAGTGCAGGAATAGCTGAGCCGTTGGGTCTGCAGAGGAATCTTTCTCGGTTAAATTTTGGGGAGGAACGCTCACGGACAAGGATGAAGGCGGTTAGTGCAAGTGCTTCTTTGAAGGATTCTGCAGAGGATTTAGGAGGGTACCGTCGAGAGCTTGTGCTTTAGCAGCATTCTGGCTTACTTCCAGCCTTGCGCTTCGTGTGTTCCTCAGTGCTGACGGTGAGCCAAGGTGTGACGACGAGCAGCTTCCGAGGTAGCGGGGACGGATGCTCGAAAGGTGGGGTTTACGGCTGTTGGGATTTCTGGTGGTGCTGGCAGGAGGAGCCCCGTAACCCCTGGGGAGGAAGGGGAAGAACAGGCATCTGACCGCTTGTTTAAACGCCTTGGCTTGTGCGCGTCGGGTTTGCAGTGTATTTAAGGGTATTTACCTGGAAAAGAGATTATATTATAGCACAGCAACTCTTTCTGAAACAAGATGTGGATTATTTTTGGTATTAACCAAGAAACTTTCAAACAAGAGTTGTCGTACCTTGTGTCTACACAGGAATTGTGCAGATCGTGGTGGTGGTGAAGTGCTTCTCCCACCCTCTGCTCTTACCCTGCAGTTGATCAGACATGGGGATTTTACTGCCAGATCTGCAGAAGTGAGAGCCTGAGCTGGGGATCAGTGCCCTCATCTCTCCATGCTGTGATAGTATGGAAAAATTCCAGGGGGATGGGTGATGAGTCCGCCTCGGAGAACAAAAGTGATGGGAAGAGGCATTTTATTTTTTTGAGGAAGGTCTGAAAATTATAGGTAAACCTCGCCAGGTCTCTGTTGTGGCCTGACACTCTGACCCAGGGCCTCTGCCAGGCAGCCCGGTGTTTTCAGGCTCGAGAGCCTTGGGGCAGTCGGTCTTCGTCAGCTCTCAGCAGAAAGTTTTCATTGCATGCTGCTCTTGACCCTCTTCCTTCCCCTTTCCCCCTGCATCTGCAGAGGGAGAGCCACCGAGCGCTCCGTTACCTTACAGAGCTAGCATTGATCTTTCACGAATCAGGGTGGGCTTTGATTAGCACATGCGGGGGCTGATCCAAATGTCACTGATAAAGCAGAATCTGGAAGACTTGATTCCCTTGTTCCTATTGATGTGTGCCTCTTCTTTCCACCTACTGCAAAGTGCAGCCGATATGTTTTAAGAGATTCCTACCTGGGTGTGCAGAAACTGGTTTCTGTAATGAAACAACAGGAGGTTTGCAGCTGGCATGGAGAACCACTACAGGCAAAGAGTTAACAATCCTGAATGGGTGTCTTTGCATTTATATATATATATGTCTTTATTTTTTTTAAAGGCTTCCATAAAATGCAGAGCTGTAGCAGCTGGCCTCTGAAGCGCAGAGATGGCTGATCTGTGAGCATTTTGGGTTTGGAGTTTTGATCGCGTTATCCCAGAGGCTCAGGTGATGGAAAGGCATCCCAGTTTCCCTGTGCTCTCACCACTGGGAAGGTGGAGAGAGCCAGCATCATCAGGCTTTCCTGAGTCACCGTGCAAACTTGTGCATCCACGTGCTGGGTGGGGAATATTATCGAGTGCCTGCCCAGAGCAGCTGATAATCATGACCTTTTAACTGAATGAAATAGGAGGTAATTGTGTAATTGCATCCTGATGCAGGCAATCAGGAAACAAGATGCAAAATTGGGGGCCAAGGAGGTGTTAAGGTAAACTGTGTTGCTTGTTAGCAGCCCAAATAACCCTCGCAAGCTTTCCGCATTGCTGCCGGTATTTGGTTGTCAAGGTAAAAGGAACAGTTTGTGGCTCAGACAAAACCTTTAAAAACCCCGAAAGCCTCTGTTCATCAGCTCAGCTGGATGTCTTGAACAAATTATTTCTGGGCCTCTGGCTTAGGGAAATTCTCATTTAAAAACGTTCATTCCCAGTAAGTATAATGAGGCCATGAAGCGTGGTTTGGTGGTGTTTTGGTTTTGTTGGGGGGCGGGGGGGGTGGGCGGTGTTTGGATTTTTTGTTTTTCTTAAGAAAAGAGTTGTGGGGGGAGAGTGGAGGGAAGCAACCGTGTGAAAGCTGAGGCGGCTGATCTCTAGTGGAAGAGGACTCCGCAGAGCATTTGCTTTCAGTCCGTGCCACAACGCCCGCTGCGACAGCCACAAACTCAAACGTTGTCGTGAAGGGGCTGACAGGCGGCACGGACATCGGGCTGAACACCTCCATTTGGAGATGCTGGTGAGACAGCGTCCTGCTGAAGGAGTGTCTCGTCAGTCTGCAAGTGGGAAAGCCGCTTCCTTCAAAGTGCTTCAAGGTTTTGGTTCCATCTCTGTGCCCGTACGGGAGGGGTCTGTGCCCGTGTTAGTCCATGAGGGATCATCCTGGTCCATGAAGCCAGAACTGCCAGAATACAATGAATAGAATTGTTTTATTAAATTATAAAGTGCAACAATTATTATGACCAAAAATAGAATCTATGGAAAGAGTAGATTTATCAGTAAAGATGGCATGATAATGGCATACACCTTTGCCAGACTAGTTTTTCAAATCCAATTACAGTGGGACACATGATCATTGTCTAATTACAGAATTGTATGTACGGTAATCTCTGCGGGATTGAATGCACTGTTTCATCCAGAATAATATTAATTAAAGAGATCTGGTCAATGTCGTAAGGTGCGAGCGAAGGGAGATCTGTGGGCCGAGCACGGGAGCAGGACGCAGGAGTTTTGCTGTGCTGTTTCTTCTGTGCCTGCTCCAGGAAGAGCTGGCAGGCTCGACACTTACAGCTTTCTTGTAAATGCTGGGTTTTGTAAACGGGATGAGAGATTACGGTGTGGCTCATTGCGGGCCGGCTTGGCAGCAGCCCTCTTGCGTTTGCTTTGGGTTGCAGGTAGCGCTTCCTCGCGGAGTTTCCCCGCCATGACCTGCTGAGCTTTCCCCTTGCGAGTGAAAGGGGGAGAATCAAATGGTGGCACGGGCGCGAGTGCTTGGCTTTGGGCTCAGATCTGCTGGGCAGAATAAGGAGAGAAGTAGAGTATTTAAGCTTAGTAAGCCGTAATTGTCTGGAGTTGCTACTAGGCTATTGTAAACACGCAGTAATCAATTCCTGGGCACAGTGCCTTGAAAGTCTGGGAAAGGGATCTGTACAAAATGCCAGGAAGCATCCGAGGCATGCGAGTGTAGAAACCTCCCTTGTTCCTCGTTCCAGCCCCTCCGGAGCTCGCGAGGGTTGTCGCATGTCCTTCGCTCATCCTTACCCCACTAGTACCTGGCAGCCCCCACGTCCTTGTGGAAGAGCTGCAAACCGCGGGGAACTGCAGCCGTACTGGAGATGTTTGCTCTCGACGCCTGTGGTTTGCTTGCTGTGCATCCAGGAAGGATTGTGGTGCCGAGTGACTCCGTTCACTTCCATTTCACTTTAAAACACTTTGAATGCATTTTTAAATACTTCTCCTGCAAGTTGCTGACCTTCTGTACATCCCAAATCCTCCTCTTGATTGGTGGTGTGTCTCTACTTTCTTGCTTTGCTTTGAACCGGTGATGCCAGGGCTGGTTGCTTTCTCCAGTCCTTAGCAAGTGGCCTGGTTCGTTTGTAGTGACTTTCACTTTGCAGTTCTCATGCTAGCCCAGAAAAGGGACATGGAGGTTGCAGACACAGGAGGTTAAAGCTTTAAGTCACAGAATAATTATAAATGGTTTTGTTGAGAACATTCCTTCTGTTAACAGATGCAGTAAAACGTTATTTTTGCTAGCTTTAACCACAGCTTAAATTAACCTGGCACTGGCCCTGTTTCTGTTCAATTTTAAAATTTGGAATTTGTTATCCAGTCTTTTTCTGTGGGGTTGAATTCTGAGTTAGACACAGATGGGTGCTTCACAGCTCCTTGGAGTTTTAGGGATCCCGGCATGTATCTGGAACGACTAATGTAGAGCTTACCTTGCAGGTTCAGCGCTTAAAGACCATGATACCTAAGGTGTCTGTACTGGGAACTAACTCGAAACTGGTTTGTTTTGGTTCTGGATGCTGTTTCCGTGCCACAGCAGCTGGTTCCCAGAGATCTGTACACCAGATCGGCAATCTTTTAAAGTGTAAAACTGTTGACAGAATTCATGGTTCACGTTCTCAAAGTGTGTGCCGTTTCTGTAGCATGTCAGCCTAAAGGGTAAGCTCTTATTAGAGACTTTAATCCAGATCTTCAGGCTTGCTGTCATTATGGGTTGTCCTTCCAGCACTCAAAATCAACAAGGGAAATGTGATAACATTTCCCCATACTAGATACCTGCTGATTTAGCTGTCAGCTTGACAACGCATAGCACAGAAGGGTAAGCGCGCTTGCTTTCCAGCCCTCCCTTCCCGTAGCCTCTCTGGAAATCCACCATGAAATATTTCTGGGAGCCTGCTGAAAATGATTGTTTCAGTTTGACTTTGGTCTGTGCCTCATCAAAGACGATCTTTTTACAGGTGTTGCTGCTCAGATAGGGGATGTGGAAAGCCCTCTTCAAAGCCCGAAGGCTTTACTAAGCTTGTTTTTTGGCTAGGCTTTTCCTGTTTTGAACTTGAACTTCACATGACTGTAGCGTAAGCCGAAAAAGAGAGGGGGGAAGGTCAGTGGGGAAGATCGAGTTTAATTTTTCTAGTGTTTAATGCACTTGATGAAATGTCTGTCAAGGTGGCTGTCTGTTACAGTTGATGGTCTCTGGTTTCGACTGCAGTGGGACATCTGGAGCGCACATCTCGCTGCACAGCTGGTTTTGCTTTGCTGCTCTGAAAATGGGTGCTTTTTGCTTCGGTTTCTGCTGGAAGGAAAAGCTGCCCCCACCCAGCCCAGAGCCGGTTTCAGTTGAACGCGATCTCATTTGTCACTTCTCCAACTCAGGCCTAATATAGAGAAATGCTCAGTGTGGCTTTTCCCCACTGGTGAAGTTGGCCAAGATAACATCTACTGCCGATTATGGAGCTGGGTTTCTATCAGGGTTCCACTTTGAATTCAGCTTGTTGGGTGTCTTCCCAGAAACACTTAGTGAAGTCTACGGATGATTAGTGCCCTATAAAAGGTTTTTATTACATGCCATCTCCTCCTTCCCTTTCTTGCAGTGTGTGCTGTATTTATGGAGTTTAAAGATAAATCATCCCAAAACATTGTTCCTCCTTCGAGGGAACCATGAGTGCAGGCACCTCACAGAATACTTCACCTTTAAGCAGGAATGTAAGTATCAGCAGTGCAAGGATTTAAATATATTAACTTGTTGTGACCAGGTTGTGGGTCTTAATGTTTGTGCCTGCCGTGAGTGGTATCGGTTAGTTCTGGAGCTGTAACAACCTGTCGTCTTTTTTTCCTGCCTACGTAGCTCTTCTCCTGTCTCAGCTCCTGCTGAAAGGAGAGAAAGCTAAGTATGTAAGTCCTGTAAAGTACTGAGTGCATGTCGATGTGGCCTTCTGG
Organism: Scopus umbretta; assembly: GCA_013400535.1. NCBI lineage: Eukaryota > Metazoa > Chordata > Aves > Pelecaniformes > Scopidae > Scopus > Scopus umbretta. Next base: position 15,161 of record VZTL01028249.1, on the reverse strand, counting down.
TTACAAAGAATGAGCGTGGATGGAAGAAATGCAAACACATCTTCCCTGTCTTGCTGATGAGCCAGTTGCACGCACACGCACCCCCCCGCCCCGACTTTCAGGCCCAGCAACATATAATTACTGCCAAATGACTTTCAGCTCCAGATTGTGCAGCTGGGATCAGTGATTACAATTGGAAGCAAATAAAGGATTTGTTCCTCAGTGTTTGCGCTAGGGAGAATCATTACCTTTAAGATCATTTTAGTTGAGTTTAAGATAGTTTCATGCAGCATTTACATATTTTTAAACTAATGATGATGAAAGGTCAGGGAATGACCGCGCTCCCTGAGGATGATGGTCGTTCCCTCAAGCAATAAAAAAAGGTATACACCAGCAACGTGCAGCGCTCTACTAGGGAATAGTTGCTCAAGAACCCGACCTCTAGAAATACCGACAGGCAAGGCACAAGTCCAGACTTGAGCCCTTCAGCTCTGGATGCTGCTGGACAGGGTAAGGCTGATAGGTACCGAGATAATGACATCTGTTTACTCAGAAATGAGTTGGAAAACACCAGCCAGCGCTCTGCTGGATACTGTAGGCATCAGATGGTGGTAGATGAGCCCCTGTTGAGCTGGGCTCAATTTGAACCAGAAAGCCAGAGGTGATGGTTTGTGTTTTGTTTTGTTTTTTTTTCCCCCCTTTGGAAAACAGAAGATACCGCCTTTCCGCTTCCTGTATTGTAGCGTGCAGCTGTAAAAACCTGTTAGTGTCTCTAAAGTAAAGCCGGAGGAAAGGTAGACTTCCCACTCGTGCACTTTTGTGCTTTAGACAGAGACGCGTTTTATAGCAGTAACAGGGCTTTCTCGAAGATGTGACTGTGTGAACATGTTGCTGCCCTGCAAAGGGGCTGCGGATGCAAGAAGACACACGCTTGACGTGCGGTGATCTCTGCTCCTGCTCTCTGTTCTAACGGGAAGTGTTGAGAGATCTTTCTGAACATACTGGGAGGCTTGCTGTCGAAGCCAAGCTGCTTTTGGAAAGGCCATGGTATCTCTGTGTAATGTATCGAAACCTCCTCTTCGCCTCTTAAGATGAGGCATCCAGTGGAGATTGTGATCGCTAGTAGCCCTGAAAGATCCTGTGTGAAGATTCATTTAACTGCAGGCATCTTGGTCAAATTCCGACTCAAAGCACTTGTGTCCAGCCGAAAAGGCACATTCCTATCTTAAGTGATTGTGTAATATTGCTGTGCCAAATGAAGCAGCTGCTGCATTTCCCAGTGTATAATCTGCTTAGCAGCTGAGGCTGGTAAGGCTCTTTGAGTCTAGAGGTGCAGCATGAATGTAGGAAAGCGATGGGATGGCTTTATTAGTATCCCAAGTTTTCTATTACAGTGGCAAGCGCCTAACCTCTTTTCTATGTTAATCTTAGTGCAGGTGTTCTAGAAAATAGCTTGAAGGGAGATTAATATTCTTGGCCATGTCCAGATTACTGTGAAGCCTTTTTATCTTCATGTCCAACAAGCATTCTCTAAGTCAGCATTTTCAGTAGTATATGGGTGCAAAGTTCGACTTGGTGGGCCATAGACATAGAGTTTCCATATCAGCTTAGGACTTGTTTATCAGCACTTTGGCTGATCAAAGCTGCGCTTAGTGCTTCGTATATCATGTAGGTTTGGAAGCATGAATTACTTCCCCTTTAAAAAAAAAAAAAAAAACAACCCGAAAACTATTTAAAAAAAGAAAAAAAAAAAAGCTCTGCTTTCAGCCTGAGCAGTCTTTGTTGTGTAGATGGGTAAATTAATTCAATTCTTTCCTCTCTTTCCCTCCCCGTCCTCCATCTTTCCAGGTCGAATCAAGTATTCGGAGCGAGTGTATGATGCGTGCATGGATACATTTGACTGTCTTCCTCTTGCTGCCCTCTTAAACCAGCAGTTTCTGTGTGTTCATGGAGGACTGTCTCCAGAAATCACGTGTCTAGATGACATTAGGAAAGTAAGTAATCTCTGTGGTCCTTTCCCATAGCTTACAATTAATAGTGTGGTTAATGGCTTGCTTGATTCCTGCATGGAGTTCCAGGTTGAGGCTCCTGTGCTCTGCATCTCCTCACCATAGGTGTGTTTGTGCTGCTGCAGCTTTCTCCAGCATTGTCCTGATTTCGTGTACGCTTTTCAGTTAGACAGGTTTAAGGAGCCTCCGGCCTTTGGTCCAATGTGTGACCTGCTCTGGTCCGATCCATCAGAGGATTACGGCAATGAGAAAACGCTGGAGCATTTCGCCCACAACACTGTTCGAGGCTGCTCCTATTTCTACAGGTAAGTGGTGTTTTCGGGGGCTCTGATGGACTAGAGCTTTTTGTCTCCCCTTACCCTAAGGTGTATGGGGAGAGAAATTGCTCTTCAGATCAGTCTGTGGGACTTTACAGTGTACCTGGCTCTGCAGTAGTCTTCAGTTGGCTCTCATGCACACAGTCTTGTTTGTTTTTTCTTCTCACGTAATATTGCGCTCTCTTTGGATATGTGGCTGTACGAAATGGTGGTATCGGACAGCAGACACTCTTATTTTAGCTGGCAGGGTGCCTTTTGAATGGTTTTCAGGCATTGGACAGTACCAGGAGCTCTAGGAAATAATTTTTTCCTGTCGAAAAGAGAAGCATTTGCACTGACAGACCACTTGTAGCCCAGCTGATAGGATTTGGCACCAGGGGTCTGTTTAACAGAATGCTTTGCAATTAATTTTTGAATGATGTAATACCTACTGGCCTTGTTTGGGGATGCTGGGCAGAAACCAAATGGATGCTGCGAGTGGCTGGTTCCTGAAACCAAAACCACGGGTCCTATCTGTTCTCCCATGCTACGTGCTAATGTATACTTGCTTTTTCTTTTCCAGTTACCCTGCAGTTTGTGAATTTTTGCAGAACAATAGTTTGTTATCTGTAATCCGAGCTCACGAAGCCCAGGACGCTGGGTAAGTGCTGCAGCCTGGTAGCTGAGCAGGCGCCGTCTGTGTTCATGCTGTCCTTAGCCAGACCAGTATGTTTAACACTTGACCTGTTTTTTCAGGTACCGAATGTACAGGAAGAGCCAAACAACAGGCTTTCCGTCGTTAATCACAATCTTCTCTGCACCAAATTACCTAGATGTCTATAACAACAAGGGTAAGGGTGGCAAGGCCGGGGCTCTGCTGCTGTTCAGATGTCAGTGCTGTCCTGGCGCGCTTAGGAAGTCCCTCTCCATCTTCCTTTGCCTTGCCCATTCTGCCCTCAACTGTAGTCTCGTTCTTATGCGTGAAATGAAAAAGAGCTTTGTATGTTAAACTGGTGGCAGCTGGGGAGCTGGAAGTGGCTGGGTTCTCTGACTCGAAGACTTAATGTATTACTGTGACAATTAGCTGTCAAGTTATAAAGCCTAGAATAATGCTTTCATTTCCAGCCACATGACAACTAAGTGCTGTTGATGAATGCTGCCATAAAAGAGAAGCTGCTAGCACAGGCAAGCTTTTAGCTTGACTGTGCCCCTAAAACCATATGAGTATGATGGGGAACTTTCCTTGGCTGTGGGGGTTTTTGCCGCCCGCTTTGGATCTTGGCCCTGTGTTCATCACTTCCGATTTGGATAAAATTGAACAGCTTTCTTAAACTGACCTTCACTATTATGATGAGCTTTAGTGAAACAACGTAATGGGTAAACCGAAAAATGTCGCTTAGGCCCTCTCATTTTGGAGAGCTGGTAGTGTGATTCTGCGTGAGCGCGACCTCTTGGTGATAATGAAGTTTCGTTAGCACAGGTACAGCTCCCAGAAGTGGGCAGCGCCTATGGACGTGGGTTGTCTTTCCTTTTTCTCTCCTAGCTGCTGTACTGAAATATGAAAACAATGTCATGAACATCAGGCAGTTCAACTGTTCCCCTCATCCGTACTGGCTTCCAAACTTCATGGATGTCTTCACATGGTCTCTGCCTTTTGTAGGGGAAAAGGGTAAGAGATATTTGGATTTCTGTTATGAGTTGCCCGGTGATGGGTCATAGTACCCCCCAGTGTTAGAAACCTGTCCGACGGGCTACTAAATGTGTTGGGAGACTGTTGTAACTCATTAATATTAGATAGCACTGGAAAGTAGTTCAGGTTTAAGGAGATCTGCGTATTACTGGGTAAAGTTCATGTGAAAATAACTGTTGATACCTGGTTTAGAAAGCTTTCACCAATAAAACGACCCCTTCTTGCTCTTCCTGCGTGGCTGGCAGAGCCAATCTTGGGTGGTGTAGCCCCACCTCAAGAATTTGGAGACCTTTCTCTTGCTCTGGGTTTGCAGCAGAGAAATTACCATCTCCTGTTGGCTTGCGGCCCACCAAAAAGGAAGCATTCACTTCAATTTAAAGGCTTATTTCATTCTGAAGGAGGCGAGGCAGCTTAAAATATGACCAAGACTTTGCCTCAATTTCTCAGCAAAAGGGTTTTAACGTCTCCTGGTGGGTTTAAATTCCATTCCAGTGTTTTGTGTTTGGAGTGTGACTTAAAGGTCTGAAGTGCCAAAGGCTTTTTGACTTTGAGGTTGAATTCCCCCCAGATTTGACATTGTTGGAGCCAGGTGGCCTGTTGTGCGGCTCAGGGTGGGGAGGTGGGACCTTCAGCGGGCCCAGGCTGTTCTGCATGAATGTTGGCACCCTGCTCCCTGTGTCTGTTTCATCCGTGATGTGCTTGGACTGCATCCACCTCCTTGGCAGAAGGTGTAAAGTATGTCGTCTGCTCTGGGTACTGCTGCGAGGTACCAGCAGTATGCGGCTAAAAGTGTCTTTGGGTTTCCACTTCCAGAGTATAAATGACCTTGAAATGGTTTGCTTGTCCAGCTCGTCCTCCAAATACCTCTGCCAAGTGCGCGCACCAGGCCTCTCTAATCTTCCTGTCTGTACTTCTTGCAGTCACTGAAATGCTCGTTAACATCCTCAACATATGCTCCGATGATGAGTTGATTTCAGATGGTGATGAGACATTGGAAGGTAAAAAACGCTGTTACGACCGAGCTGGTAACGGTGGGGGGGCGAAGGTGGGGAAGGTGTACCATGCTAGCTCAAGAGTGATCAGTACTTGATTTATAGCTGGATGCCCAGCCAGGGGCATTTTTTTTTCCCTTTGCTGTTCAGTCACAGAGAAATTACATTCACTGCGACAGACGCTTCTTGCCAGCTACTCTGGAGAATGGTTTCCTGCTCCTTACAGAGACTGCTTCCCAAGTGGTTATTTTTTCCCCCAATTCAAAATTTTCTGCACCAAAATATCTACCCAACCTTCTCATCTGTTGCAGTGAACTCCTCTGTAAAGTGGCTTCTCATGTCACCTCAAAAAACGTAGAATGCAGTTTTTGGCCTTGGTTTTAAGCTATGCATGAAAGGGACGAAGGAGCTGCTGAGCTGCTCTGCAGTTTCTGTAGTGGGGGGATCGCTTGAGAGCGAGGTGGTGGCCTAGAGGAAGCTCAGGCGCAGACGTGGGGCATGCAGCGAGAAGTGGGGCCGTGAGCATGCACGGGGGGGGATCCGGGGGAGCTGCCTGTTCAGATCCGTGTAGGGTGGAGGACAGTCAGTCCCGCAGAGAAGCAGAACACCATTGTGGTACAACAAGGTGCCGCTGCTTCGGTCAACAGGTTGAGACTTTAACCCGCTTCTCCCATTGCATTTCGTTTTTGGTTTTTTTTTCTTTCTCCCTCCCATGAAAATTAAATTTGTTTCTTCTATCTCTGTCTTCATCTACTTGTTTCTTGGTGTCTCCTCTCCCTGAAGATCACTACATTTCAAGCTATCAGAAAGGTACCCAGCTAGAATTTGCTACAAGCTTAATTTTCACTGCCTGTGCCACCAGATTCCTTGGAGTGGATTTGAATAGCTGACTAGTTGGGCAGTCTCTTCATCCCCTTTCAGTTTTAACATAAGCGCCGTGTGTTTTTTAACCCTTCTGCGTTCCTCCAGGAACTTGAGAAACGGGGTCACGTTTCTATCTGACTTCTGAATGCAGCCACTTAGTGCATGGCTGAGCCATCGGTGCATGTTAGACCTCTGGTTTGGCTTGTACTGTCCTAATGTGTAGTTGGGCCATGTGAGGAATCTCAGCTGAGAGGAGATGTATTTGTTACCTCTTTTACTTTGATTTTTTGTTTGTTTTCAGTTACCCTCCATGCTTTTCTCTCATGTTCGGTCTGTATAGCGGAAGGGGAGTTCACATATCTCACTTTGTGTTTGTGTGGGGTCAAAGCAGAGTTGCAAGGCTCCGGCCAGCCATTCACTGTGCGCGTTGGATGCCAAAGCTGATGCTTGCGTTGACACTCCTCCCCGCGGCGAGCACAGCCCAGTGTTCTGCAGTGTTCATCAGCAGTCAGATTCGTCAGTGTTCTGCCTTGCAAAACTGTGTCTACATGGCTGAGTCATTTGTGTTACATCCTGTGTAGTGTGATCAAACCTGGTGAGCTTCGAACAAGACCTATCCAGTCCGTTTCCTTTGGTGATTCTACTCTCTTTAGACCTTTAAGTCCGTGTGTCATCTCGTTGGTGTTGCCCTTCTCACTGCCATCCTGACCGCCATCCTCTCAGCACTGTTCTCTCAAGAGTGTAGCTGTGAATCTGTAAACCATGATTTCTTTTCCCGGAGTCAGGCAGGTGCTTCATATTGACATTACCTGCGCCTGGAAAGCCAGAAACCTTAAACATGCTGGTGTTTGTTTTTTCTCTCCCTAAGGTGGGACAACAGTCCGCAAAGAGATCATCAGGAATAAGATCAGAGCCATTGGGAAGATGGCGCGCGTCTTCTCGGTTCTTCGGTAAGGAAGACGCTTGCGGTTTGGGGTCTGGGTAATGGGGGACATCGGGGGGGAAAAAAAATCTTACGAGGCTGTTGCTTCAGAGTAGATGGCAAAGGCTCGAGGTGGTGGTTTCTCTACGCCTGGTGGTCTGACTCTCAGAAAGCTTCATCTCGAGCACCGGCACCTTTGCCGACAGAAATGCCGCTGGCTAGGTGCATTTAGCCCTTTCGGGACGCATTCGCTGGGCCGTAGCTCTGATGCGTCCTGCCTGAGTCAGCAGAGGTCCCGTATTTACGAGGCAGGGCTGTGCTCGGCGCCCAGCGGGTCGGACGCGCGCTGCCTGTGGTCAGCCCAGGGCAGGCTCCAGCTTTCGTGGCGCTCGCCGCCGAGAGTCTGGCGTGGATCTGAGCGTTGCGTTAATCCCTCGGTAACCGGTTGCGTTGCCTGTCGTTTGCAGAGAGGAGAGCGAGAGCGTGCTGACTCTCAAAGGCCTGACTCCCACAGGTACACTGCCCCTGGGAGTGCTCTCGGGGGGGAGGCAGACCCTGCAGACTGGTGAGTATGAGCGATCCTCCTCTCCGCAACGCTGCGTCCCTTCCACGGTTTTATACCTGGCCCTCGGCTGCCCCCAAACCCATTCGATCAGTTCCCGTAGGCGTACTGCAGGGTGCTAGGGGACCCGAGAGATGGTTCAGGCCCACGGGGAGGAAGGATTCAGAAATAGGAAAAAGCAGAAATGTAGGTGGGGATGTGGAGAGCCTTCCAAGCTGTCCCTGTATACCCTCGAGGAGGGGAACGCGAGGGAACAAAAAGACAACAAACAGCACCCCGCCTAAAGCATGTGTATTGCTTTATTGTATGTTTCTGCAACAATTTTTATCGTTTATTTCCCTTCTAATGCTGCATGACAAGCATCCTCTGCTTCACCTATCTGCTGCTGTTGTGTGATAGCGTATATATGAATGTAACAGTAAACATGCTTGCTTATTTGTTCTTTGTTGAACGAAACCCCTCCAGTTTTGACCCTATGAAACTGTGAATCCCAAACAGAGGAAGCTTAGATTTAGTTGACGGAAGGAGATTCTTCCAGGCCTGTATGTTTCATGTTATGACTTCTCTCGGCCCCATGGTTTTGATCTGGTTTTGGAGGCTTCTTTTCTGTGCTTGCTGGCAAATAGTTTGCTCCCTCCCTCAGCAGCCAACTGGTCCGTCTTATTAGCGTGCTGAGAGCAGGACTGAGCTAGCGATCTGCGTGCTTTAAACTCGCAGGGCAGGGAGATTGGCTGGTGGTCAGGGAATGAGTTATCGTAGTAACATGTGTCCCCAGAGGGAATCCTGTAATCTAGTGTTTTAATCCTTTCCTGCCGCCAGCCTTTGAATGCTGGCATCTAAGCAGCCTGCTTTCCCCTTCCTATTAGCGCTGGGTAATTTCCTGCGGGCTCAGAAGAGGGCTTGTTCTGGGATTGCCTTGCCTTGATTAAATAGTTCACAAGTGAGAAACGTGTAAATATTGTTGCCCGCTCCTTGGGGTGGGGAGGATGCGATATCGCTCCCAAACTCATGGGTTTCTCTGCCCACAGAGGAGTATGGATTTTTTTTTTTTTTCCCCCCCTTCTTCTTTTTTTTTTTTATAGCAACCATAATGGTTTCTGTCGCCCCAGTTCTGCTGCAGGCATGGGAACAGAGCCCGAGTGGGAAGGCGGCTGTTACAGCTCGGCTCAAGCAGCCGGCTCGCTCGTGGTGCCGCAGCTTTGCCCCCGCGGCTGACGGCGCAGGGAGCGGGTCGTGCTGCGACGCTCTCGGGGGGCTTCCTCTGCGGGGCTACCAGGCAGCTCCCCCCAGTAAGGGAGCCGAGACTTGCGCATCTCCCCGAGGCAGGACAAACAAGCTGGACCTTTGCTGCTGCCTTACCTGACCCTGCCTGCCGCCTCCTCCCGTGGCTGCAGGCCTCCCACCCCTTGCTGCTCCCGGCACCCCGCGCTCCCCTCGGCAGCACCCTGCTTTTCCTGCCCGCCTCGCGCTCCTTTCCCCGTCGTGCCTCTTTCACCCCTTCCCGAAGCGCACGTCCCTTCGCGCCGCGGCCGTCTGCTCGCGGCAGCCTCCTGGTGAAACGTGCAAGGCGCTCCTTCAGCAGCCGTGCTGGGTGCCCGTCTGCTTGGCGGGGAGAGGAGGGGGCTGCCCTCCTTTTGGGGTGCCTCCGCACCCCGAAAGAGGAGAGAGGGCTGCAGGTAGCCGTGACGGGGCCCCTTCCCTCCCTGAGCCTCCTGCCAACCCTTCGCAGCACGGCCTGGCAAAATCGGCTGAGTAAAGTCACCAAATCTGGACCAAAGATGTTCAGCTGCAACTCCATTCTTCCCTCCATGGCCTCTCAAGGACCACGTGGCCTTTGTATTGTATCCCAAGCAAAAAACTGTGGCGTTTTGAGGCTAAAAGCGGGGGATCTGTTCTAGGGAAGGGCCTCCTCCCAGATGTTGAGGCAGGGACTACCAAAACTTGGACAGCTGCTGCAGCAGATTTAGGAAGGGGGATGCTGCTCAGCTTTACGGTGCCTTGTTGCTTGGTAACGCTTTTAGGAGGTGGAGCTGAAGCCAAACTGGATTTGAAGCATCAGCCTGGTTTTTTGTTATAATTCAAGGCATCGGGAGTGGAGCAGCCTGGTGTCTGCTGCTGCCTGCCCTCCCCCAGAGAACAAACTGCCCTCTCTTCCCCACTGCTCCAAAAAGTCATCGTGTCCCTTGGGGTCGCTTCCCGCACAGGGCTCTGGTGGTTGGGGCTTTGCTCTGGGATAAATTCCACATAATTTGCCTTCTGAAGGTGGCCAAGGGCGCCCTAGAGCCCCAAACTGGGAGCGGGGGGG
>VZTL01028245.1:6071-22661 GCA_013400535.1 Scopus umbretta | reverse complement strand
CCCCAGCCTGTATGGATACTGGGAGTTGCTCCAGCCCAGGTGCGGGAACATGCACTTGGCCTGTTGAACCTCATGAGATCAGCCACAATTCATGGGCCTCTTTGTCCTCTGGGGCAATTTCCAATGGGTTCCTGCTTAACAGTTCTCTGAAAAACTGTAGTTTGATCTCCGGAAGTCCTGAATGTCTTTTTTGTTTGCTACTCACCTTTTTCAGTTATCTCAGGATTCTAAAAGCTATGATCTCAAGACCACTGCAGCCAACTATCACATCCCTGAATAGTATCAATAGTATTCATTACACTACATCCCTGAATCAGTATTATGTTCATGAGTAGCAGATCCAGATCCCATTTATTTTCCATGCTACATGCAGTTGTGTGCAGTGAAAGCTACTCCATTCAACCCACTAGCAGCTGTGTCAAAAAAATGTGGAAATTTTTGGCATTGCTTGTGCCCTGTTGTGTGCGTCTCCTAGCAAATATAGTTACAGTCTTCGATGAGAACCAAGACTAGTGATGAGGAGATTTCAAGGAGGCTTCATTCATTGTCTCTTTTAGATCAGGCAGACTCTAGCAGATGCCTGACACAACTTCCTTTCTTCTCATGTCCTCCCCTCTGATCCTCACCCATAAGGTCTCAACAGGCTTTATGGCCTGTTCATTTGCAGAACTCCATATGTGTTTTCCATGCACATGCTGTCATCTATACATGTACCACATGTGCATCCGTCCTTGTGTCCATCCACCAGCACACTCCATCACCACACTCGGGCTTTGTAAGCTACCGTGCCAGTGATTGCATAGTTGTGCAGTTTTGCACAAACTTTTTAAAAAATCTCCTGTCTGTTTTCCCCTGCATATGTTGACACGCCCTTGAGATGGGCCAACAATTTCTAAATTACTAGGTTATTGTCCTGTAATATTCTGGTGGTAAATGAGTTTTGTATTTTAACCTATTTTCCACTTGGTTTCATGCCTTTAATTATTCTCTCCTTCAGCATACATTCTTCAGAAGTTGCATTAAAGGCCTTTAGTTATATGGATCACTTTTGTTCTCTTAACTTATCCTATTAAACTTGCCTTTTTCCAGTCATATGGTACATTTCTGTCTTGAAAGGTTTGTTACAATCCTTGTGCCTAGATTACACTGACATATGAAGGAGCCATATGGTGTCACAATCTGGGAACTGGATGAAGACCACCAGATCATGTCATGTAGCTTGCCTACCAGCTTATAGTCACTGGTGACATAAAAGTGGAAAGATCTTCTAAGCTGCTATCAGTACTTCAAGCCATACAGTTTATTCTTAGTGCAGCTTTACATCTTAGTTCATTTTAGCTGATAAAAGTGAAATTTGTGTGGAAGAAAATGAAATTATTCTGTTGCCTTATATTTGTATTCTGTGATTGGTACCTTTTCTAATGTTACTGTATCTATGATATATAGATCTATCACAACATGTGCTACTGTGCTCTGAATTTCAAGACTTAAAAAATGATTAATGTAGACATTAGCATTCTCGTGGGCTTGGCCATCAGTATTTCAGCTTAGGTAAACAGGAGCTTTGCCTAATTTATTGGTTCTCATTATGTCTGGCATGTAGAAGCTGAATTCCCCTCTGCCTGGGAAATTCCCCATCTGCCTGGAAAATGACCTTTTCTGCTCTGCAAATCAATCTAGCAGAAGGGACACAGTCGGTTAATATTTTAGGAAAATGATTTCACTTGTCACCAACTAAATTGTCATGATTTTGACCCATTTCGAAATTAGTTAACATTTGCTTCCTTTCTCATGTTTCATGCATAATTCATTTGGATTCTCACTATATTTGCGCTTAGCTTCCAGAGTGGGGATGTTCTGTATAGTCATTCTTAAGAGCAATAGTAACACATTTGTCAGTGTCATAGTGAACAATGAAACCTCATTATATGTCACTCAGAGAGTTGAATGAAAAGTGATGCTACATCTAGGCAATTTTATACCTAAATCATGAAAGGTGAAAGATGGAAAACAAGTTTTCATTGCTTTGATTGTGTTCCAGTTTTATTTGTTCTCTTAGAGCTTTCACATAAGTCAATGTTAATATTCTTGGTCTTGATACTGCTCTACTGGAGTTGCTGGGAATTTCACCAGTGATTTCACTGGGAACAGAAATAAACTCCAAGTGAGTGAAATTGCTTAGGTGTAAGAGTTTGCAAGATAAGATCCTGTAGGGCACAGGCTGTCAATTTTGTTTGCACTGCACAGAACTGAAGATATTCTTCACTACACCACACTAAAAAAAAAGTTGAACACTGCATGCCATATAACTTTGTTATACTGTAATCCCCCCAAAACAAGACGTCATTACTCAGATAGGAAAAACAGGCAGTATAAACAGCTCAGTTTGACTACTGAACTGTAAATTGGAAATTCTTATTTTTAATTACAAAATAGATACTGAATATTTGCATCCTATCTTTGGACAAGCAGCTTTTTCTCTGTCTTTTCTTTTCACCTTGTTTAACTACCTAGATATATAGCTTTTTTTTATGAATGGGATCCTTTCCTATGGTGATGAAGTGTGTCTACCCACCAATCCTGAAGACAAAGAAAAATAATTTCATACATGCATTGATTATATCCTAATTATTCAAATTCCATGCAGTAAAACCTCTTTTCTCAAAGCTGAAATTTGCTCGCATTCCATCAAATCCAAGTTTTCAAGGAAAAATGAGCAAAATCAAGTGTTCTTCATCCACATACAACATTCAACAACAAAGCAGGCAATATAAACTGGACTTTCTTAAGCTGAAAGTATCCTCACCCTGGAGTAAAAGAACAGAAGAAGCATCAGTCTTCACTAGGTTTACCTTGTCACTTTACCCAAAACCAAGTTATTTCTGTGGGTATGGGGTGAATCAAGGCTTCCCGGCAGTATGATTCGGCTCCATATAGCAATTTCTTTAGAAAAGGTTTATGTGATCAAAGACACTAAAAAAACAGGAGTTAATCCAAGGATGACAATGTAAAAACATAAGCATAAGCTTTGCCATGTCGACATACAGCCACACTGTCAGTCATTGTCAAAATTATAGAGCGTAGCAGTGTATCACATCTTTTCCTGTCAAAATGTTCCCTCTGACAAAGGTCAGTGCCTTCATGACATAAATCTGTTATCCTATTATTGTCATAAGTATCATGAGAAGAAAGGAGTTGAGTCAAATGCTTGGAACAGATAGAGTCAATGTAACTTAATTCAGGAAAGGGCCATGTTTCCCCTTTTCCCTTTGTCAGGCTGCCAGCCATCAGCATGAGCGTTCCCTCTCACAATCTGTTTGTGTTCCAGTGAGTAATAGCTTTTTACTGGCCTGGAAAATGACTATCCCATTACTAGCAAAGTGCATTCATGGGATCAAGTGCCTTTTGAATAGTTAAGTACATTGTGCCCTTTAAATAGACCAGAGGGCTTCAGATGAAACCTTTAAAACTATGGCCAATCTGTTGGAAAATTAAAAATATAGTAAATCCAGTGCTGAAATCAGGCATATTTATGAGCTACTCAAATATACAGCCACTTAAAATAGTTTGTTACTCAGTGGAATTTATGAGGGGTTTTTTTCTCTACAGGAACCAGCATCTCCAATAAGTCATGTGTATTTGTAATAGATGGAAAATAAAGTAAAGTAATAATATCTGGCATAAATTATGCCAAATTGCTCACAGCAGTGTTTTGCTTCACATCTATTTGAAAAGATCCCAAATCAGCATAAAAACTGTGAGCATGACTCTCTTCCCAGTAATGCCAAGGTGAACTGGGAGTAAATGCAACTGAAATCAATACATGCACAGCAGTGTAAAGCTACAGTAAATACTAGGATCATCGAGCTTACTGGATATAAACATATGTTGGCTAAAACACGTATAAACTTGTATAAACACATGTCAGGAAGTGGAAATTATAGATACCAAATATTCTAGATAGGGCTGGCTTGTTTCTTACAAGCAGCAAGAAGACTGGGCTAAGCAGAAAGGCCTCAACATCCGACGGAAATATTGCTCAGGGCAATGTGAGTGAGGAATGCGCATGTTTGCTGCCCCCCAAATCTGATTTATAAATTCTGTTCACATGTGCCATGTGACTTCAGAATTTATTTTGACATTGTCATTATAATGTTATAGCCACACTAAAATTAAAATTAAGGAAATGGGGGTGGAGAGGTACCTGGAGTTTACACTCCAGTGTAAATTGCAGAGTAAACTCTAGCGCGGAGTTTGAAGGATCTGATTATTCAGTCACAGAATACAGAATTGCAGTGTTGGAAGATTGATTGGACTATTTTTCATCTCTTACTGTTTAACTTCGTGATCTACACTAAATTACTTTTTTTTCTTTTGAAAAACAAACAAAAGCTTTGCAGATTTCATATGTAAAACACCTGCTGATCCCGCCTTCTGAGTGAATGGACCTCCAGGATTTACAATTCTAATAACAGGAATTTTAAAAAGGAATGATAGAAAAAGTGTATTGTTTGCTTGTTTGTTTGACAGCCTCCTATCTTTCTTTAGAATCTGAAAATGGAAAAAACATAGACACTGAAAAACAAAACAAAAAAGGGAACAACCCTTAAATAAAATACAGAAAACATGGTCAACTCCATATTTACTCCTTACCGAAATGAATTTAGAGCTTCATTCCCATTCACATCTGTTTCAAATACCCCAGTCCCCATCTTGTCTCCTCCTGCTGTTAACATAACTGGAGAAACTTTCCTGGTGAAGGCCACATCAGTTTGCAGCTTCCAGAAAACCTATGCCTGTACTTTCCCACAACTTCCTTCCTCAAGATATTTTATGGGTTACAGCTGTAGTTCGAATGTCCTCTTTGCTCATGTTCCCTTTATGTACTGTTTCTCCGTGGTATAGCTGGCAGAAGCCAATGCCCTAATACATTTGCAAACAACCTGTGAGTGGGAAGCAGGCATTACAAGACTGTGTAGAAAGGTATGGGATGTCAGCAGAGAAGTCTTTTGGTTGGGGACTTCAACTCTGCAAGAAGGTGCTGTAAAGGTATTCTAAATTATGCAGTTAAATTAAAGCAAAATGAGGTGCAAAAATGGAAGCAGGAACTTGGATCTGAAACAAGGAGGTTCATCTCTGTCGGCAGCAAATTTGAGGAGAAGATCTAGATTGAATATTGTTTTTAGCTGTTAGTTGAGTTACCAGGAAAAATCTGTCCTGAAAGGCTCTTAAAACTGATGGCGTCACTTAGGTGCTTATTCTGTAATAACTGGGGTGCGAAGTACAATCGCATTGAAATGCGGGTTACATTTATGGACTTGTGGTCTCAGCCTTTTAGGACGTATCAGTGTAAGGAAACTGAAGGTAAATCAGGGATAATTCAGCTTCTCACTTTTAGGCTTTTTCATCCATCACGGAACTAATAGTGACATGTGTCTGAGCCATTGAAAACAAACCCCCAAACCTGTCATGATAATACTTTAATTGATCATTACATGACAGAAACGCAGAGGCCAAGGTATTTGAGGAGAAGTTCTCTGATCAGAACGGAAAGAATTTGTCAGAGAGCAGAGGCAGGACATAAAGAACACTAATTTTTACTTTCTGTGAAGTCAGACGTGAGGTCTCTGTCCGATCTGCTTCTATGGCCACTTCTGGTTTCAGAGATACCTTGTAGCAATGAGTTTTAGAAGCTCAATAAGAATCTTATGAAGTGTTTCTAAGCAAGCTTTACATTCTCTTTCCTTCAACTCTATTCAGTTTCCCTTTGCTATTATATCATGACTAAAACCTGAGTAGCAATGCCAACAATTTGATCTCTTCGTCACTCTTGGAGTTATATACGCTTATTTTTTACTGGTTGTCTTAAAATTGCCTGAAGAACAGTAAGATGACATCATTATTTTTAACACTTTTACCTTAAAGTAATAGTAATTCTTATCTTAGCCTCTTGGAATCTAAAACTTGCAGTTTCATTAGTCTTAGGCCTTCATTAGATATGAAAAGAAAATAATGATAACCCTCAGGAATAATGAAAAAGCTGTGGAACTCAAAAAAAATCTTCCAGAAATTCAGAGGTTCAGCTTTTGTTTTTAAATTAGATGTCCTATTACTCNAGAGGTCTTTTCCAACCTTAATAATTCTATGATTCTAATCTATTCTATGAGAGGAGGATGTGTATTTTCACATATTGCCAGCAGTTCTCACCGGACTCTCTATCTTCATACATGTCACAGTCATAGTTTTGATTACAGTCTTTATTTTTTCTTTTTTTTTTTTTTTATCCTTAGGAAGTTAACATTTTTGCTGGATGTTCAGAACTCCTGCTGGCTTTACTAAGGTAAGAGTACTAGATGTGGACTATGTATATTTTGAAAACACCTATCATCAGCTTTGATGTACCACTGTGTATAAAATCAGTTAAGAATTAATTGTTTATGGAAGATGTTGGAAATTTTTTTGTATGGGAGAGGCAGGCTGTGTCAGAGGAAAAAATGTTAAATGAAAGGAGTGGATAAAACTATTTATTTTATGCTTTAAAGTGTCACGATCAGGTGAGATGTTTTTGGAGGTTGCGTGCACCAGCTGCGTGGCTTCTGCACCAATTTTCGACCTTTCTCATCAAAATACAGAAACCAAAGTTCAAATATGAAAGCCTGTTTGTAATTAGTAGCATGTGGTTTAATCTCGAGGGTTTTTACAGTTCATTCCTTCCCAATGAAATGGGTGGGCCAAGAAAGCTGCATATTATTAGAAGTCAATGAAATTTTGCAGTGAAACAAGACAGGATTCCACTCTCTACCAGAAAATCTTGCATGAGTGCAGAGAGAAAGGGACTACTATAATTTGCTTACTTGTTAATTATTTGTATTCCTTCCTGTTATTTCATGTATGTACTGAAATTATTTTGAAGTCTTGAACCAGGCTGGAGACAATGAATGAATTTGACACAGGCAGACAGAAGTTGTATAACTACAGTCCTTTCCCCCAGAAAACCGGTGTTGTTATTCCAAGGAGTCAGGAAGAGGGGTTGAGCAGATTACCCCTTACAATACAAAAGAAATCAAACAGCAGCCCAAGACTGGTTTAAATATTAATAAAATTTTGTAAAATACACGTTTTTACTTTCATCTTTCTGTTTTGGTTTGGCTTGGCTTGGTGGGTTTTTTTCAGTTATAACTTATGTTATAACAAAAATGAGGTTTTCATAGGACTCCTGGAGATATATATTTTAGAAAAAATGCCAAGAGATGTGAGAAATGCAATAAAATTAAGACTATTTAATAGACAAGTTTAAAACCTAACTTCATATATACTTATGATGGAATCAAAGAGTTATATTTATTTATTATCTATGCCTTAACCTTAGTTACCCAAGTATCCATGATGTTTTTGAAATGTCCTTCCCTCCCCCCTAAAGATATGACACATTTGATAAAACAATATCATATAAAGGGAGGGGTGCTTCCTGTGTTCAATACTTTCTCATATTAATTGCCATACTCTTTTTTTCTTTTATGATGCATTCCAGACATGTTTTGCATTAAGTCATTGCATATGACCTTGGATAAAATTGCTCAACTCTTTTTATGTTTGTTTATTTCTCCATCCTCCACGCAATAGAAGAGCCATTGAGAAAAATGTGTAACATCCCTGACATTTAGAAAGTTCAGTAGAACAAGCACGTGCTGTATCTACCCACCCTGCAAACATATGTGGAGCAGTTTGTGTGTGGTATACAGCGTCAAGAATTAAATCCTTGTGTTTGCCTGCTGCATATGCAAGAGATGCAAGATTCTGTGGAACAGACTTCTGAGAGTGGCATATTGTGTGTGTGTGATTGTCACTATGGCCTTTCTAATGTAAGTCCCTAAAACATGATGGGACGTTATTTGGAGTTTTTACAATTGGAGTCGATCTTGCATGCCCAGTCTTTGCTGCCCCAGCCGGTCCTGTTTACAGCAGGCTCGTGGCTGCTCTGACACGTGCTGCTAATATTAAGGCTTTAAGGGGCTTGCACTTGCAAAACAGAGCTCCACCATATTCCTCACACATCCTACACAAAGTGCCCCCAGTAGGAAATGGACAGAATCAGGATTATCGGCAATTTTCTTCAGTACCAATGTGTCTAAATCCAGCTACTTTACACTTTCTGATCAGAACAAAGAGAATGAACTGGCATCTGGCCTGAGGGTGTTTAATATTACATGAATTCAGGTTGTGCAAAGAGGTTCAAAGAATCCCTTTGTGAATTGATACCATGAGACTACAACCAATTGTGCAATCTCAGCTACCCTACGGTGCCATGCATATGCAAAGGTCTCCAGCCTGACAGAAGAGTGGCTGAAGCCCAACACTCTGATATTGTCCTCTCTTTACTAATCTCTGCAGGTTGATTTTGGCACAATCTGATCTGCACCCTGAGATCTTTATGGCTGGGAAAGAGTTTTGTTTTCCTTGCAAAACTCACACAAGGTATCTCAGAGTTCCTAAGCAGAGGGCAAGCCACTGGGACAACTTTGAAAGACCAAGCTGGAAGGAGACAGTGTTTCCTAGCAGGATCTATTCAACTGTTTATTAATTTAATCAAGTCAGGGCAAAATGTTGATATTCACTCAGAATGGAAAAGATCCATCTCCTGAATCCTCTGGGTTGCTTCCTCCTTTCTTCCTGATCTGACCATGGATATTTCAGAAGTTGAGTTTAATAACATACCTCCATTAAGCTGTAAGCCACACTGCTGCTGCCACACTGAAGAACTGAGAACTTAGTATTTTGTTAAATACCACTTTCAGATCATTTACTTTATTCAAAACATTCCTTTCCTCAATATGCTTATTTCCTGCAAACAGAAGCTGCCATCACCTGTTCTCTACTTGTTTGCATGCTGATAACTCTTCTCCTCTCATAAATTCCATTAATTAATGAATAGTCAGCAGGGAATAGTCTCCTCAGGCTCATTAAAGAAATGGACACTAAAATGATATGAAAGCAGCTGTCTCCTTTCTGTTATTCCCTTCTGATGGCTACTGCTTTCCTCATCAGTGCTAAATTATAACACTGCTTTGATTAGCAGTCTAGTTACTCGCTGCAGCTGCATTTGGAGATGGAAATCTTAACTACACAGTCATGTTTAATTGATATTCTCATCAAACTGTTAACATTGTAAAAAAATGCAACACTTCAATACATCAGCCTTGTGTATGTGTATTAAATCCTGATGGAAGTTTTTTTGACCTTGTAGGCCGATTGAAAAGACATGTTGTGTCTTGAAGATTTCTAATAAGCCACTGATTATTAGCTGAGTTCATTTAGGAGCAAGAGGTAAAATTTGTGAAAAACCTCAGGCCAGAGATCATCTTAAATGGAAACATCTTTGATCACCATTCCAGTGCCTAAATGTGAATACTCGTTTCTATGCTGAAAAATTTAGAAATTATTTATTTTAAAGCAGGGGATGAAATCTTCTGACTTTCACATGAAGATTTCTAATCCGAAAATATTCTCCACCAAAAAAGTGAACCTATGTTAGACAGATAATCTATACCAGGGCAGGTGTAAATTAGTGTAGTTTGGAAGTCCTTATTCATACAAGAAGGGTGGTTGCTTATATTTAACTTGGGCCAGACCTGCCTATACACATATTTATATTTAACCTGTACTGGGCTTGAGATTTCAATTCTAACTCATCCCTTTTAAAAACCTTATTTATAGACCAGACCACATCAGGGCAGGCCACCGTACTCTGAGGTTACTGAGACATGCTGGTCCTCTACTACCATAGCCTTTAAGCAGAAGGTGTCTCGCAGCTTGGAGGCACCATAACAAGTATTGTTGCTACCTGCCTATGAGCAGTTGGTACTTCCACTCAGATTAAATCACGTCACTTGTTGGGCTCTGAGACTAAGTAGAAGATGAGCTGCAGGGCAAGGTGGAAAGTCTGGTCTGGTGCTGACTTATGGTGCTGAAATCCACATTCAAGTTCAGCCCGAAGGAGAGAGGAAAAGTTCAGTTGCCTTGGGTATACAAGAAAGCATCCAAAACCAGCACTAACAAGAGCAGCTCTTTAAACTCTTGCCTTAGAATTAATATACTGAGCACAGTTCTGAAATTATCTAAAAGGAAATGGAAAGACTTCCAACCTCTTTGTCTCCTTGTTCATCAATTTGCATTTCAGCACTAGATTTGGACTTTCTTTATCAAATGCATTCACCTTTTAATGGAAAAAACCCAAACTTTCAAATTCAGATGTGTTACCTTATTTATATAAATAAATAATCCTTGCCTGACCGGGCCTGACCTTGAATACTGCTCAGCTTTCCTGGGAGAGATTTCCATTAGATGTTTCAAATTTTATGCAGGGTGAATCTAGAGTTTCTGGTGAATCTACAGTGATTTTGGAATTTAAAATCCTGATTTTATTTCATACCAGGATCGAAATTTGAAAGGAATTTCCCGGGTGTCTCCACTTGCTGCATTATTGGAACATCATTTGTTCCCATTCTGCTACATTCCTCAGTATGGGCACAGCTTCAGATGTCTATGAGATATGGTCGAGATTCTCCCTGTTGATGGTAGCACCTTTGCTTCTACTTTTGGAGCTCCAGTAGCTAAATTAATAAGTGGTTTTTTTTACTAAGATTGGTGTGTAGACACACTAACTTATTACAGAGACCAGTAAAGGTGGGTTCAGAAAAACCTTAGTTGAGACATTTTTCTTGTTGCTCAAACAGGAGACCTAGGCTCTTACTGTAAACATTTTAAATTATCCTGCTGTGAAAAATCTCAGTTTTTCTACTCTGTTTGGACTTAGCAGAGAAATTTAGCCTTTGAAGTGAGGCAGCCAGGTTTTGAAAAAATAGTTACAACTCCACTCCCTCCCTTCCATTCTTCACTTGAAATGCTCTCAGGTTTTGTTGGTAGTTGGTGCTGTGTCATGTTAAATATTGTTACTTTAAGTAAATAATCTAAAATATTTCCTTTCTTCTTTCAAGTGTTTATCTTCTTTCTTTCTTTGATAGCCTGTGATTGCACTGTAATATTCTGTATTAATTGAATAATGTCTCCCTTTGAACTGTCTTGTAGCAGCAGTGAAAATATCTAGGTAGCTAAGTATATCATATATATCACAATTTTCTGCAAGTCTGTGGGGGATTCACATCTGTTATTAGGATTATTTAGAAATGTCATGGCTCTACAATAAATAAAAAAAAAAATCATACTCTGTAGCAGTTTGTAACTTGGCTCCAGGTATGGGCATCTCAGCTGCCTTAAATTAGATGAAATTAATTTAGGCCTAAGAGGATGATTCACAGGCATGATATAGAGCTTATAGTGCAAATTCAAAAATTCTAGTGGCTTCAGTAGGTTTTGGCTGAAATTCAAATGAATCATGACTCTAACATGAAAAAAAATGTTATCCTTGAAACCTAGTGCATATTTACTGATTGTTGCAATACCTAGCCTTATTTTTATTTTTTTGAACAGAAATTTTAATAACTGTTGTGTTCATTAAAGATGTTCCCGCTATCCAATTCCTTTAGACCTTTCCTTTGCTGAAGAGAGGTTTCTTGAAAGCCATTCACTTCTCCAAGAATCCAGTTAGGTAGACAGGGCTTCTCAATTCATTTCACATAAGCAGCCCAGTTATCCTGTGGCAGAAGTGCTTTTAGCTCTCAGAGAGGTTAAATATAAATTTATTCCATATATATGAAAAGTTTTACCTCTTATTAAACCTTTTATATATTTTCCATGCCTATATCTTCTTTTACATGTACTGGTCTCTAACCTTCAAGTCATTAAAAGATTTATGCCTTTAAGATAATTTGTTAATTATAGTATACTTGTTCATTAAAAGGTGCAGTTAGCATAGTATTTGATATTGTTGCTAAACTAATTCATTAGTTCCTTTAAAGGAAAAGCCAAGGTATGACCTTCCTATGGTGTTATACTTGATGCTGTTGTCCCACACCAACTACCATACCATGTAATAATCAAATGAAACAGAAAGACTGCATTTGTTACAGAGTCTGGCTATCTAGCTGCTAGTAAGGATCTCAATCCAGGAGAGGAGGGCAAATTATTAGAATTAAGTTATGTGTCCACACTCATAAATAGAAGGAGCTTGTATAAAGGGAAGAGAAGACTCCTGACAACACAGACGAAATATGTAAGGGATTTTTACTTAAACATACAGGCAAATGAATCGGTGTTTTGTACCACTGCTCTGAAAAGAAAAACTATTTCTTTTCTAACACAAGAGTGAAGAGTAACAGGCAACCTGAATTAACCCAAGCTGGATTGTTTTTCTTTTAGAAATGTACAGTGTATAGGTCTGTAATGAATGTGTTTTGATTGAAGTAACTTGTATTTAGAGCCCTACTGGAAGTCCTATGATGAAAATGCCTGAAGAGTCTTGCTGCTGGGGTTATTGGCAGTGGTTGACAGTGTGGTGAACTGCAGCTATTTCCACTCAGTCAGGAATCTGAGATTTTCCCAAGACAAAGAATTATTTTTGCTTTTTGGGCAGACTTGGTGTTTGTGCTGCCTTGGAGAATATGATAAAGAACACTTCTGCAATACAGATCTAACAATAATTGGAGGAAAAATCAGTTAGGATGTAGTCTTTGGTCCAGCAGACTTCAAGAAGCCTTCAATACATACAGGAAATTACTGACATCGCTGACCTCTTCCTAGGTAATAAAGCCCTAGCAGCCCCTAATGTGTTGACATTCTGGTTTGCTCTTGCCCAGAACTACCCCAGTTTCACCAAAGGTCCCCGTGGCAGAGCATCTGCTTTATTTTCGTGTACCACTCATTTATTTGTATGCATCCATGTTTATTTCTGATATCTCTTCTTTGGCTAGTACCAATATCAACAACACATACTGTGTTTGGGCCATACGTGCATTTGTGGCCAGTGCATCAACACAAATGATTTTCTCTACAGTTAATTCTCATCTATCCGTTTGTTCATTTGCTTTTTTGGGGAACCCAGAAATACACATCTTACGTATTCATTGCTGAGTTTTTAACTAATCGGTCAGCAATTGGAATCAGTGGAAAAATTCTACCACTTGAGAAGGTGAGTGTGAAGGTCATGTAGCCAGTTCATTATTTGCACTAATTGCATTATTTGGACTAATATGCTGTATAAATGAAAGTGGCACTAGTTCCTTGTCTATTCATACAAATTATTCTAGATTTCTGTAATTTCCAAATGTCTGACAAGGAAATATACTTTTATGAAAACCTTGCTCACATCTTCAGGCAAAGAAATACATTCTCGTTTATATAGACTCCTCCTTTCTAGAAATTCATTAAAAGAAATGGTAATAGTCCAAGCCATTATGTAGAAAAAGGTCAAAAACTGAGACATTATTTCTAGCCATATTTTTCATCTAAGTCAAAGGCTTTTGAAACTAAACAGCATTATTACAGACTTCACTTTTTAATTTTGATTTTCTATTATGATGATCTTTTTCAAACCATAACACCAATGTGAGCAGAACACAAAAGCAACTTTCTTTCAGAATTATACTGGGGCATGGTGGGCACATTGGAAAGTGACATCCCACCCTGATTCCTTTGCAGGAATATATAACAGCTAAGGATACAGCAATAAAATGTTTAGTCATGAAGAACAATAGGAAAGCACTGTCTTGTGTCAAAGCAAAATTGCAATTGAGTACACCCAGGGGATACATAATGTATTTCAAAAAGAAAGCTTTCCCTCACTTCTTACCCTGCTCATTTGCAGTTAATCGGAAATAAATTGTTCTATTGTGGGTATGGAAGTCCGATTTACCCAGATATTTTTAAAAGGCTTTTACTGGTCCTTTAAAGCAAAAGTTCAAATGAAACTGCTGTCAAACCTATCAAAAGCATATTTTTCAGCTCTTTAAGAAGATGGAAATTTGAAATTTTAATGATAATAATTGGAATTGTTTTGATAAATGACAGAACAGAAAGGACACATAATTGTTTAAGGAGAAGGAATAATCATGTCTTCCTCCATGTCTGTTGTACCGTTTGTTAAAAAAAAAATAAATAAACAGATATGCATTCCATGCTAGAGACGAAAACAGCTTCACTAGCAAGGAAAATAAAGGCATCTGAAGGATAAGGAGTTTCCAAAGCGATGAATGTGTGTAAATATGAACAGAAGGAATTTAAGGTTATTTGGGGTTCTCACAGCAACTCAAATAAAATGGATTTCAATGTCGATCTGTTTTTGTGAGATGCAAGGGAAATACACAGATGTTTTAGAGAGGACCAAATTTAACAGCTCTGAAACTTTGTATATTCACAAGCATAATATAAATTTTAATCAACATTTCCTTATGGGAAGTTCTTTGGATGGGGCTGCAGAGCTCCCAGAAATACAACCATTTATGCCAGCATTTGTGGCACTGAGGCTAACAAGAAGTGTCTCACAAGGACAAAAGGAAAAGCTGCTAAAAACACTGGGATCAGTACCATGGCAGAACATTGACTTCCATCCCCTGCCACCTTCCATGGACCTCAGCCCTCCTGCTCCTTTTCTGTAGCACATTGTAACCATGGTTTCTTTGGAAGTTCTGAGCTGAGTGGGATTTGGGAGGATATATGCAAAAGATAGTACATTTGCTGTGTGTTTCCTACAATCACAGGTGACAGGACTGGAAGATCAGATGAGCATTCCAGCCTTTTTTTTTTTCTTAAAGAACTGTTGGACACTAGAAGTACTACAATACTTTTAAGAAAATTACTCCTAAAGAGCCCTTAATGAATCAGCTGATAAATTACCATTATCAAGTTTCTTGTTAAAAAGACTTATTCTGAAACAAATTAAGTTGTACTCTAAGCTTTCACTGAGTGAAAACAGTATTCAGGGGGGTCGTGAACAGTTGACAGAAAAACATTAAAAAATTAAAGAATTGTTGCATTTATATATTCACAGAGCAGATAGGTTGCTGAGATTGTGATGATTTTTATTTTCTCTTTGCACTCAGTCTACTCCTCTTTTAAGAGAGGGATCTGCTAGATGATCAGCCATTGATAAAATTTATGACATTTTCAAATGTTGGGAAAAAATGTAAAGATCATTGCATTTCAGATAAGTTGTATTTAGCAAACACTGCTTCCCCTGGAGCTTTGTACTCCACATAATTACATTCCACATACGGTAATTGAAACTTGTGAATACGTCAAACTGTGTGTTTTCACAAACCAGCAGTAATCAGCTCAAATTATTTAAGTTCACTATTTGACATAATTGCTATAAATATGACAGAAAAAGATATTTCTAGGGTGTATTACTTCATAACTATATTAAATGACTACCTAGGGAGATAACTGCATTGTGTTCCTATGGAAATCTAAAGGATAGCAGCACTCAGTACCAAATTCTTGTTTTTCCACAAACTCTATTTAGATTTACTAAAAGATTTACTAAAGTGGAAGGGAAAGCTCTGTGGTCTGGGACCATCCGTGTACCACTCTGATTCAGAAATTACCATAAAATCAAGCAATTGGAAACTGCTGGCCAGAAGCTCAGCAGCTGTCAGCAGGAATAGCTCCACTGGAGTCAGAAAAACAATGCTCATTTTTATTAACAGAGAATTAAAATTGCACTTCAAGGGAGAATACCCATGCTGGTTGCCCTGCATTGTTGCAATAGACTTGTCACCTCCACAAAGACTGCTCTAAGACCAGAGATCGTTGTATTTGTTGTGCATTTCATGTGTGACAGAAATGGCTCTCTAGGGGTTCATGAAAGCCAAATGCTGATTGTAGTTTCCAGCCCTTCTGAACCTTTGAGATGGCATCAGTCCCTGAGAAACAGATTTCTCCAACAAATTTGCTTTCAGAAGTGCTGTGAAGATTGAAAGGGAAAGGAGAGGGCAGGGGATGGAATGGGTCTGGATATCCTAAATTATGGTTGAAAGTTTCCTAATATAAGGCCGAGGAGTTAATTTATCCCAACCTGATGACTGGCTGGCAAAAAAGGCACACAGGATATTAACTGATAATGTGTATTACTGATGGTGAAAAGAATAAATCGAGTCACTGTAGGAAACTGATGTATAAGAAAATATTTGTACAGTGGTATTAGGAAACATGAAAACTTTCCAGGGGTCTTTTACAATATCTCAGTTCTAACTACTCTTTGATAGTCCCTGGAGATAAGATGAAAAAATGAAGGGGAAAGAAAAAGCAGAAAGTCATGCAGATAAATTTTCCATCCCTTTAATAATATTTGTGTGGAATAAAAAAAACCAAAATGAACCCAACAAAAAGATGCTGAAACTGCCCCAGTTGTATCACAGATATTAAAGAGTAATGTAAGCACCAAACATATATTCCTGAAGCAGGAAAACAAGGGAAGCAGGCTGCTTAAAAGGTATTGTCTTTTACTTTGTCCCTCTGACAGTATGGTACAAGGCTGAATTTCAACTTGTTAAATCATCTCGTTTCTCTCTGTAAGTTCCCTATAGAGTCAGAGCTCCCCATGGACATTTCTTACAGAGGTGCTCTGAAGTGGCTGGATGCAGAGAAATATCTTAGAAAGGAGAGCTAACTTGTTTATCATTATCTTTCTTCTTTTTT
>VZTL01028243.1:0-28322 GCA_013400535.1 Scopus umbretta | reverse complement strand
ACCTCCACAGAATAATAAACAGCAGTTTGAAATATTAACTCCTTGGCAAGAAGGTCTGAATGGTAAAAGAGACAGTGCTTCTAGCCCCTTGGCTCAACTGTAGTTTCCCTTCTATTCAATAATTAATAATCATTTAAAATGGTAGGTGTGTTCTATAGCGCATAAAATTTACAGGAAAAAGGAATGGAAAGCTGTAATTATTAATATCTAGTTATATCTGTACAGCTTCAGGTGGTTTTGGTTTGTGCTTTTTTCCTCAAAATTATACTAGTGGTATCTAGTATATTGAATCAGGACTACAGCCAGGAAATCAACCTGATATCAAGTAGTTATGTTTGAGAGCTGTGAAAATGTAAAATCTATTTTTCTCTCTCTTTCTTCTTTAGGTTTCATTGATTTCATAGTAGAACCAACATTTTCTCTGCTTACGGACTCAATGGAGAAAATTGTTATGCCTCTTATAGAGGAAGCGTCAAAATCTGAAAGTCCTGCATTTGGGACACCCAGGTATGAGTACACTGCTTAGTTATTGAACTAACAGAAACTAGCATAATAATGTCACTCTCAGAACTGTCGCAATTATTTTAACAGTTGGAAAAGTCACATAAATAGCTGTATAGTATTGCCACCATGTGGTGCTATGTTGTATTTGCAATATGCTGTTACTCCATAGACTGTAGATGATTGTGCATATAAAAAGGCAAAAACACAATAACAAGCAGAATACGCACATATAGAATAAAGTTGATTTTCTACAGCATATCTAATAACAATTTTTTTCCTTTGACTATAATTTTTGCACTAGATTATCAAAGTTCCTAGTTATCTTATCTTGAGCCATTTTCAGTATAATTTTAATTGACAGAACCAAAAGTCATTCTTTGCTTTCTCAGAGACAATTGGAAGTGGAGGTGGTGAAGGTGGTTTCAGGGTTTTTTTGGTTTTTATTATGCTGTAGGTCACTTTCTTTCTTCACCTTTCCATTTTAGTATTATTTGATATATACACTTGAGACAAAATTGATTCCACTTATACTCCACTTGAGACATCTAAATACAGTATAAGTGAGGTGCAGGGAGGGGTTGCCCATCAAGCTCTTGATTTTTGCGTCATGATAGAAGTTGTCCATAAAACAAACTAGCTATGACAGACAACATTATCTGAGTGACTCCACGCTGAAAGCATCGTTCAATAATCAGATGCTGCTTTTACAAATATTGCCTCTGTTACTACATTTTTTTTCATTTTAAAACTGTAATTTGACCTTTCATTGAGGCTACTAATATGATAACTCTGCAGGGCAATTTTTCATTTGCTGTGCATTAGTTAGATTTTAATAGCAAAATGATGAACCTAGCTCTTTTCTGATCATGAGTTTACATGTATTTCAGTTACTAGAAGTAAGAAGTTACTAGAAGTAGGTATTTATGAGTGTACTTAGTGTTTTGGGGAACAGTGCTAAACAAAAGCATTATTGATAACAAACTTGTTTACCAACTCACTTCTTCACAAATGAGTGATTAACAGCTGCAAATGATGAGTAGCTCCAGGTTTCATTTTTAGTTGGTGTTTATGACTGAGTGGTAGATGAACAAAGGCTTATCATCTAGCAAAGCTTCCTCATGTGAGGTGGAGGATAAAGGGATTTTTTTTCTTAGGTGGAATCAAGCCCCTTATGAAGAGTGGAGAGCCTATAGCCTGATACAGAAATGTCTGAGCCAGCAGAGTTGCACAAACACTACTGGGTGGATGCCATGAGTATATGGTGTGACATTCACTGTGGTGCCTGGAAAACATTAGAATTATCACCTATTCTTTCCATTCTATCCAATTCAACATCTCTGGAGCACACGGAAATTACAGTTAACTCTTCTTGTGTAGTTATCGCTGATATGTTCACTGCAACTATATTTTCTGATTAATGGAAATCCATTTGTATACATATTAACATCTGTCTTTGGTACCAATGAGATAAACTATGCAGCCTAATTGAGTAAACAAAACCTGGTATGACATGATTACCTGTACAAGGCCAGAAATAGGTCTGAATTTTTAATCATAAGAAAAAAAGAGAGTTCTTTTTTTTTCCCCACCTTCACGCATATCTGCGTATTCACATACGAATAATCAATTTGACTTCTACCTTACCTTACATGTAAGACAGCTGCAGTAGCTCTTAAGTGGATTTTAAAGCCACTGTACTAAATCCTGCTTGGACTACACTTGAAGGCATGTACCTTGAAGAGAAGTTTCAGCTGAAGCTGAACTTACTTACCTATCATATGCTTTCATATCTTGCTTTTTTAAAATGGGTCAACAAATAACAATCAGATGTCTTTCCTGTGAGCCCCAAAGATACCATTCACTGTTCAAAAACACAGCTAAGAAGCTGCTCCAAAATGGCTACATAAACATTCTTTCAGGAACCAATTTACAAGTGATGTGCTTTCAGCTGTTGCTTTTGTTTTAAGAATTCCCTGGAAAAAGGTCGGTAAGAGTTGGTCCCAGGTTACAGCTTCATGAATTGAAGAAATGTCTTGTATCTTAGGCACTCTTTGGTGAAAACTGTTACTTCAAGTTAGTGATTGCATGTAGGTTGTAAGGAATTTGATTCAAACTAACTGTTTGTGTATCATTAAATTGGCTGACTGTGTTCATAATTTAGTTTTTTTTACTTTCTGCAGCCAAAATAGTTTGGGAGCAGTAAGCAATGCTGAAGCACAAAGACGGCCCAGTTTTAAAAGTACAAGTGAAGGAGGAACTCACACAGAAAATTCTCTAGCAACTGTAGACCTAACGAGCTTTAAGGACAACTTGATGAAGATCATTCAAGCAAACAAAGAAAGATGGAAAGAATTAGCAGTAGAAGGTATGATATACTAAGGTGGAATGTTTTTATAGGTTGCTCCCTAAGATCTCCCCTACTTTCATTTTTTAATTTCCTTCAACCTATAAAAATACATGGTTGTTTTGTATTCATATATTTTATGTCTTAGTGTTTGTTTAGATGGTCCCATTTTGCTCTCCCTGGAATTATAAAGAGATGTAGGTGGTCAGGGGGTGAGAGAAAATCTTATAGCCTGTACAATAAGGCTCTGTGCTGCTCAGCTTATCTTTAGGGGTCTGGTTTAAGAATGTGCATGCTTGCACATTTAATCATAACTGATACTGACATCTGCTTTAAATGCCAAAATCAACAATTCAAAGCAGTATGTGCTGCCACATTTCTTAAGAAACATAAAAGTTGTACTTTGCTATTAGAAATGCTATTTGTTCCCCACTGTATGGAACAAAATTCAGTACTGCAGGCTTCTTGCAACTATGCTGTAGGCAATTATTTAAATGACTCGGTGGACCTAAAGATTTGGGCAATCACAGCATGTATTAGACCCAAACAGGGCAAAAAGAGACTCTTCATTTGCCATTTGATAGTTAATAAAGCCAAACCTGCATCAAGCATCTTAGTTAATAAGCCATACCTGAAAATTGTCTGGGGTTAAAGCTATATGAGCTAAATTATTTGCGATAATTGTTGAATACAATTTATAACCTTGATCCATGTTAAGTGAATGGCATTTAGGAATATTTTGACCACAGTCTGTGTTGTTTCTGAGTAAGCACCTGGAATATTTCAGTGTAGTGTTTCACTGCTGGGGCTGGTGTCACTGCACATGACCTGATACTGAATGGTATCCTGGAACCCAGTGCCAGCCTTGTCTTTCATTCCATCATCCAAAGCAGCATTTTTTTTCTCAAAGAGGTGTCAGATGAGAAAGAAAACCACTGCTGAGCAGTGCTAAAATCTCATTTAGTGTGAAATTGTGAATGAATATTCTCGTTAGGAGAATATTAAGTGAGAACAAGCTTCCATAATTTATTGTGACAATGACTTAAGAGTTAGGTAGACAGGGAAGTTGAGGAGGAGATTTAACTAATATTGTCTCTTCTACATGAGCAGCTTCATATGATTAATTGCCTCTTTTGGTATTGTCCAACCAATATTGACTGGTCAGAAGGACAAAGCTGCTAATTTGAAATGATCAGTAGCAATAGCAGACCATCAGGGTCTGCTACAGCCTGCAGAAACCAAGCAGCCCTACATGCAAGGTTTTTCTATATTGAAGAATGGAGAACTTGCTATCTGGAAGTTTGCCTTTTCCAGTTACATCTAACTAACCAGTTTGATTTTGGTACATCAGCTTTTTGGTATATCATTTTGGAGATGTACAGTGCTATCAAAAGGATAATTTCCCTTCCATTTCCAGTGCTTTGCAGTGCTCTATAAATTACTGATAGATTCAGCCCAGTTTTACTGGGCTGTTGACAGCCATTGAAAACACAAAGCTTCTCACAGCAAGAGATTTAAGAGTTGTTTCTCTATACAGTCAACATTCATGTGAAGCCCAGCAAGATCCAGGAAATTCTGGGCACACTTTCTACTGTGAAAAACAGAGCTGTTAATGTTCAAGACTCCATAGACTTTGTTGAGATTATGGTTGTCCATATTCTAGGATGCCCTTCTTTTCTTCTATTAACTTGACTAATGAGGTATGTTTAAGTATTTCCTGGACAGAGTTATGGAATTACGTTAGGAAAACTGACGGGTAAGTGGAAATAGCTGGTGTTGAGGCCAGAGCTTGATGAACAATATCTGCTCTGTGTGATTCTGATTGAATCTGTTTTGCAAAACCTCTGTGAGAGCAAGGAAGAGTTTTATAGAAAACTGCACCCATGAAGAGACTACTTGCAGCAACATCTGCAGTTGCCTGGAACACAGCATGGAGACCTTCAGGGTGCCTGGTTAGAATCTGGAGGAACCTTGTGAATAGTGCAAATACTTTTGAGTACAGATTTACATTTTGTTAGTACACATATAGTAAGTTTTTTATTAAAAGCTGTGGGGGATTGCATAGATTTTGTGAAAGTTAATATATTTTCCATTCATTTTTTGCAAGCAATGTGTGAGCACTGTATGTGGGCGCTAAGGTCTGCTGGAAAAGAGGTTTTCAGTAAGTGAATATAAAGCACTATCTGAGGTAGCACCTAAGTTCCTTGTCACATAACGGGAGAAGGAATCTTCCCCAGCTGGTCCAGATCAGCAGTGTATCTGCTCTGAAGATGCACCCTGCAAAGGCTGAAAATCCTTAATCAGACTGCAAAATTAACATCTAGTGAAAAATGAAAAATATTGAAATACATCCCCTTTCCACCTGAAATTCCTTTCAGATTGCGCTCAAGTTTGACTAAGCTTGTAAGTGAATAACCTGAGACCTTGAACTTCAGGTAATTTGTTCCATCCTGTCTGGATCTCATGTTACATTCTCTGGCTCTATTGCTTGATGAAAAGTCTTTAGGTTGCTTTGGCCATATGTATGAAGTTGTGTTTTATTGATATGTTAGTAGGAGCTTGTATGAAGGGAAGAAATACCAGGGGTAAATCACTGCCAGGTGAAAGGAGTTTTGGTTTTGCTGCTGTTATTCCTAGCTAGATAATTTAGAAACCGCAGAGCTAAGTGCACAGAGAAAGTCACACATATGAGGGCAGTATGCCATGGTAGTAAGCAGGCTGGCTGTTAGCGTACATCTCCAAACACACTTCCTGAGCTGACTATGACAAACAGTACTTGTGCTGTTAAAAGAACCATCTGCATTCTTGTTAGTTGGCTCTCCAAACACTAGACATTGTTCTCAGATTAGTTCACAGGCTCAGGAGAAGTTGTCTCTATAAAATGTAGTAATACAGATGTGCAAGTAATATAGAAAGGAAACTAACGACAATCCATATAATTACCTGAGCACAACTTGAACTTGTTCCAGCTTCTCACCTTTTCAGGATAAGGCTATACAGGTAGCACTGGTAAGGAGGCAGTTCAGCCAGAGGTGAGCGAGGGCTGAGGAAGATGGTCTGACTCTTATGCCTAGACAGGCCAGAGCAGGAGACCAAGACACACTGATAGCACTGTTGACAGGACAGCTTTCCTGGAGATGTAGCTGGCCCAGCTGCTGGTGCTACCCCTCCCTTAAAAGGTAGTTGCTGCTAGAGACTTGATTCAGAGCAAGCAGCTTGTGCAAGGAAGTGTGTTTTGTTTTGATAAGTCCTGTGTTAGCAAGGAAAGCATTTCTCTACCTAGGCAACTGTTGAGAGCTTTCTTAACAGAAGGCTCACTAAGATGGCTCCATTTTGCTAAAAAGGCCGTGTCTTGTATAATTGATGCAGAGGAGCTCAGTGCTCGATAGCCTAAGGGTCCTCAACCTTTCACCACTGGAGAATTAGAGGAATGTTTCTCAGGCCTTTCAGGGAATGCTGTTAAGAGGGAATTACCATAATGATCAAACATCTGGGATTCTAATTTGAAAGCCTTGATGTTTAATTAATATTCCAAACCCCTAATCACCAGATAATCTGTCTTTGTTCAACTCAACATAGTGATAAAGAGACCATTCCATCCTGTGCTTTTTTCAACACATAGTGGTGATTGCTGCTGCTATTTGCAGTTGTGGTAGTTGTAGCAAATAGATAGTAAAGATGCTCAGATGAGTCTGAGAGGTTGTTTCATTAGAGAAAATATTTGCTAAATGGATTTTAAGGTCTGGAAGTTATTGACCTACTGAGAAAGCTGTAAGAAACATACAACTTGTTGGGAAAGATTTAAATGTCAGGTAAGATCCTTCATGATGCAGTTCTTAGAACATAGAGAAATTGTAACACAGTGACTTAATATTTAAAAAAATACAGTGTTTATTCCTTATTGCTACAATTTTTATTTCTTCACACTTATTTTGTTCTATAAAAATGTTCTAAAGATTTACTAATCGAGACGGTCAGTGCTTGGCAAGCTCAGGTACTCTTAACAGAGTAAGAGTATGGACTAATAATCATGCTTACCATCTGTTCAGTAGACATCATTGTAAGGAAAGTTACAGGGATAAATAAGTATCATTATCTTCACTTTACATTTGAGCTAAAAGAGGCACAGACAGCTTAGGACACTCACATCAGGTCATATAACAACATGAGGGAATGAAGCATACAGACCAAGGGTCCAGCTGCCAGTCCAATGGGCCCATCACTGAAGCATGCTAACATTGTTCATCTCCAGGATAATACAACAGCAGTGTTACTTGTTGTTCCCATTTTATGCTTACGTAATTCTTCTGAAGAATTAACTACTACAGGACCTGACTGAAGGTTGCATTATTTGCATGGGAAGTGATCAGTGACAAACCTTGTCCTCCACACCTTGTGGCAGTACACTGTGCTGCACAGCTCGAAGGTGTATGTCTGCGATGACTAACCGCATTGGGACAGGATGAAAAATATGTGAGGCTGAATGAGGCTCTCACAGTGTCCTGTGCTTAATTTTTATAGTAAAAATATGAAAAAATGACAACTATTGCATCTTTGGAGTAGAGATCAGCTTCCCTCCCCCCACCCCGTGGGCAACAATTTTGAATAACAAATGTCTTTTCTGAAAGACCACTGCATAGTACCTGCAGGCCTCCCTCCGGCACTTTCAGTCCTGCATACTTCCAGTCACAATAACCACAGGGTTCAGTTCCATTTTGTCTGAAAGATTCTCTCTGCAGACTCACTAATAAGACAGTAACAGCTGCTGAAATGTGAAAATCTGAGAGTGATGATCTGATAGCATGTTAATGTGATTTAGCAGCCGCTAGGAAGGGCGGGCAGTAGGAGGATGTGTGTGACAGTTACAGAAACCGACTGACAGTTTGGCACATGAAATCTACCCTAATGGACTGTTTTAATCTATTGGAGAAAAATAAATTCAGAGGGCTAAAGGAGTCCCATCTAGGACTAGTGTCAGTGATTTTAGTTGCAGTGCTAAAATGTTTAGGTCATGAGCAGTTTTTGAGCTAATCCAGAAAAGTGTTAAAAACAGTGGGAAAAGGAGAATTTTTCACCATGGTCTGAGGAAGTGCAGTGAACAGGTTGAGCTGAGTAGCAAGAAATGTTTTGTATCAGCAGTACCTGGTAAATCACAGACTAAGGAATAATAACTGAACCTGGTAATGGAACCTCTTATATATACCCCTGGAGTATACAGCAGACAGCTGGCCCGCCTCTGCATGTGACAAACTACATGACTTAAAGCACCTTTTCCTTCTAGTAGGCTCAGAGCAGCATGCCCTTCCTTTCCCCTGTCCCAAAAGTCCCAGCATTCAAGCCCCTGTGCTTACAGCAAAAGAGAAGTAAAAGTTGGAGGTAGCCACCCTAGGAAACCATAAACTCACAAATTATTTTTAACTAAATCTTTTAGTAAAAAGTTTTGATAGCTAATTAATCCTTTGCTACCTTCTCTATATGACGTAATGCTGTGGCATCAAGTGCTAGTGGATTACTTGGTTTGCAGTAGTTTTATATACTGCTATGTCTGTGATGAAATTTGTGTGAGGAGTTGAAAGTGGAAGGAATCAGTGTCTAAGTAACTCTGTGGGTTACTGCAATGTATTCTTGGGTTTGAAAATGGCAGTTTGGTTGGGAAAAATCATGGTTGTTTGGGAATCTTTGAACTTACTTGGGAGTCCCAGAGGCACCAGAATCAGTCCTCTGGTTTTCTGCAAAGTTCTGATGCTTATTGGTGGTCTCTTCCTCTTCTCTTTGAAATGGCTGATGTGAGAACATCTTTTAGAAAGGTGCAGTTCCTTCCCATGTTGTCCCAGTTTTGGGTTTTGTCACTGCTTTGTGGAATTTTGTTTTCCAGTAAAAAAGAAGGCAAACAAGCCTAGAAATCAAAGTTTGTGGTAATATACACAGAGAGACCATAACATTCAGCATCATTCTTCATTACAAATTCCTCACATAATTTAATTCTTAGTGAAGATGAACCACTTTCCTCTCTAATTCAGTAGTTTTCTGATTCTTAATACTTCAATGTCATTGTGTCTTTCTATAAGGGTAAGATATTGTAGATCATTTTCAACATGGCCAATGAAAATAGCAATGTGATTCAGCAGACATTTGCTTTACTGGGGTTTAGCATTGTGGAAGTTGCTGCCATTAGCTGATTAGAGATGTTCTGCTTACACATGGCTTTAGTGTTTTTCCTCTTCACTCTTGTTAAGTCGGTACATGCTCAAGTGGTGCAGTTGCTGGAGACAGAAAGGTATTTTATAAGACCTGTACTGTGCAGATTACAGTAGTTGAATATTCTGTTTCTTATTACAGAAAGGCCAGGAAAAGAAAGATACATATACAGAAGAGAAAGTACCAAAATGTAGAAAAGCTTCCTCACCACTTAGTAGGCCATGTCCTGAAAGTGTTGCTGCAAACACAGACAGTAGCATAGCTGAGCTGGTGGAAATCAGTGTTGTAGTTGATAATGCAGACTCACCAGAGCTTCTGCAGCAGCAGAGTAGCAATACTTTGGAGACCACAGAGTCCTATGGCACGGTGCTAGAGATTGATCCATGTGACAGTTTTGGTGTTTTGTGGACAGTTTAGTCCTTCATTGGCTGACAGGAATTCAGTGCTCCCATTCACTCCAGCAAACAATAAAAAAAAAGAACTTAAGGAACTCGCTTCAATTTTCAGAGACTTATTAAACCAAAAAAAAAAAAGATCACAATGAAAGAAGAGTAGTATCTAGTGAAAAGGGTAGAGGAAAGAAGTCACCTTCACTAGTTAACACATTTTCTGTAGATGCAAAATTACTAAGTACCAGAATTTTTCAACTATTCTGAAATTTAGCTATTGCTTTATGACTGCTGCCAATTTTCCAAACAAAACAACGCATTACAAGTATTTTGCCCACAGCCCAGCCTAGACACAAGGGAAGAAAGACACCACTTCTACCGTGTTTATGTATCAAATGCCATTGTTGCTTCTCATGAAGCACAGTGATTTAAGGCAGGAGTTCAGAAATGGCACAGAAGCACATAAGAGAGGGATAAGATTGAGTCACCCCTCACAGAGCAGTTAGGAGAAGCCTTTTTTTTTACAGATGAACTCACACAAATTTTGCTAAATAACATTTGGGTTCTTGTAAAGAAAACAATACCAAACCATTGAAAATATGTAAACAGGCCTGGCTCCAGGCACTCTTACCAAGTTAAAAAGGAGAGAGCTAAACCAGTAGCAACAATAGCACACACCCTGAGTTCACTGCACTGCACAACACACTTCTGTTTGCCTTTGTCTGAATAGATGTGATACTCCCTAAGCTGTTCAGTGCCTAACTGACCCCCACCCCCAGAAAAGAGAGGAGTTTTCTAAAGGGCCAAGAACATTGTTTAATCTTATTAATCTTATTCATAAGATTCTTATTAAATTCTTGTTAAATATTGTCAGTGTTACAAATGCCAAGTTACACTGTCCATTTAACATACCCCATTTCTATCTCCAGCTGGCCATGGCATGGTGTGCCCACAGGGGAGGAGGAACTTGCCCTTCCCAGCAGCCCAGTGAAGGGTGAGGGGCAACAGCCTTGCCTGCTGCACTTGGAGGGTCCTGTCAGTCTGTGGCTGGCTGGAGGCAGAGGCTCTGCCGCAGTATTTGTTACAAGTCATACTGTCCAGCACTGGGGGTCAAACATGATGCCAGTTCTGCTTCTCTTACAGTAGTAGTATCAACTTAGCAGAGCTTTGCTTGAATTTTAGTTATTTGTTCTCTGTCCCAGTCTCAGCTTCTTTTAAAAACTGCTAAATAGTTCTGTTTCATCAGAGTGATAGGACAGCAGAAATTATAGAAAATGCAAATTATAATATATAATATAAAGGTCCTATATAATATAGAGTACAATTATTAGCTGTTAGGGAAAGCAGAAATCTGTATTTTTCCAGCACGTATAGCGTATTCCACAAGTGGCTGATCTACCATAAGAATCCAGTATTTTTCATCTTTTTGGCAGTGGATTTCATAGGGATTGAAGCTAAGTGGAGCAAAGCAAGTAAGAACACAGACTCAGACATCCAGTAGATGAGAGACTTAATACCGAGAAAAATGGTTGGAGATCTTAATGAAAGTTGTGATATCATCATAGAAGATTTTGTACTAGAGGCTTCTCAGTCTCAGTCACAACTACCAGCCACTCCTCCTGATTGCCCTGAACAAACTCCTCTGAAGTGGCCATGATACTTTTCTTCAAGGTTATTTAACTTTGAGGGACTTTGAATTTTATCACCATGGAATAATAATCACAGATATGATTATCGGCATAAAAAGACTAATATTTAGCAATAGTTTTAACTCCACAGATTTTAAAATTCCACAGCCACCTTTTGTAGTGTGAGCTAAGTTAATATTACAGTTTTATGTGCGATTATAGTTCAGCTTTTCTTTCCTCAACTTACGGATGCATCTGAACAGCATGTGAAATATTTTATCTTGGAATTTCCTTGGCTTTTTCATAAAGTTAAGGAAAAATGCTTGTAGCTCTGCCATATGGAGGCAAATATAGCACATAAACCAGTTTCTTGGGACAAAAGCCTTAGGTAGGTAAATTATACCATGTGTGACAGATGCTTTAATTAACATATGTGGATTGAACATCAGATTTGTTTCAAGTTGCATATACATATTTCTTAATGTCTTTAGCCCAGCCACTTCTTTGTAAGAGCTGCATTGAAGTCTGTAGAAAAAGAGTACCTGTCCAAGTTTCAAAAGATTTCGAGTCCAAAACAAGCAGGTCTCTATAGTTTGTACAAAAAATAGCATAACAATTTAGAAATTGCTCAAATTTGAAAGTTCTTGATTTTTTTTAAAAGTATGACAGGAAGTATAAGAACTGACAAGAGAAGGAAATTATTTAACTATTCCATGCTTCTGCACATCAGTTCAGGTTGGGAGGTCTTCCTTTCCATTCCATTTCACAGGCCAAATTGTACTTCAGGGGAAACTTTCTTTGGATTCAGAAAAGTGAGGTGACGAAGATGCCAAATGCTGACTGTGGTAGAAATGTGATTACAGGCTGGGCTATCTTTCAGTTGTCATATGCAATCACTTTTGGTCTGGATTTGGACTGGTCACACACAACCAGAGTGTCTGGGAGCTGCCAGCTGAAGTCAACAAATATCTCAGTGCTTGGTTTCCTTCCTTAATACAGTGTGCACAGCTAAGTTAGACATTTTATGCAATATCACACAGCTATTTTGTGGAGGTGTTGTTCAAACTGAAATGCTTTCACTTTTTAAATTGATAGTGTTCCGTATGTTCTATAATAGTATACAGATTCTAATATCTGAATTTATGAAACAGAGATTCTAATAGCAAGAGAAATAGGCCCTCTGTGAAGATGGTAGTTATTTTTTATCAGAGTTTTCACCTTCCATCACAAGTTTTCCACTCTCTGTTTTCTTCATCTTCTAGTTCCTCCTAGTACTACCCCTCTGTGCTGCTCTGTTCCGTCTCCTTTTACTCTGGATCATTTCGTTTGTACTGTTCTCCGAGTCTCCGCAGTAGAGCAAGGAATAAAGCCTTCCACAAACATTATTTTCTCCTGTAGCTGCTGTCCCCTGAAGCACAATTTCCCCCATATTTCTTCCTTCCCATCCTGTATGTGCCACTAGCTATAATGGCAGCAGTACTGGATTGCATGTTGTGTAACCCTCTATAACTTGTTCCAGCTGAAGCTCTGTATTAGCTGACATTTTGGACTTTTCCAAGCTGACAAGCCAGCTTCCTTCAGGGCTTCCCTTCAGTTCTGATGCCTCCTCCAAGCCCCAGCAAGGTGCTCCCCTCCGTGCCCATTCTCTGTTGCAGAACTGATGTGTGCTGCTCCTCCCAAGTCCTGTGGTGGTAAACACCACTTCTGGGGGATGTTGCTGCAGCATGGGGTCCTCCTGCTCCCATCCTTCAGCTTACATCTGATGATGCTCCTTGCTCTGTACTATGGCCAAATAAAAGAAGTAAAAATGAGAGATCAAACCAGAAATCAGACCACTATGGTTCAGTTGCAAGCAGTGTAATCAGGAGCAGAATCTGACACATATTACACACACCAGTGCACATGTTCTCATACCAGAGTCGATGTTCACAATGTTCCCATGTGCAGCTCTATCACTCACTACTCTGAAATCAAGCAATTGTGGCATATCCTTCTTATCTAATTCACATATTTTGTTCCCTCTTTGTAGAAGAACTTGTGAAAAATGTTGGTGAACAGGAAAAAGACCAAAGCAGAAATTCCACAGATGCACAGTTACAGGAAGAGACAACAAGGAGACAAAATGAGAGTAGTCAGGGAAGCGATGGTACAACCTGTCCTCCCAGATCCATCGTCCTACAAGTAGTCTCTTTCGACACTCCTCTGAGTGATGAATCCAACTCAGAAAAATGCACTAACTCTGATCCGAACCAGAAAGATCTCACCGATGCCCAGCAAGAAACACAGAATACAGACCCACTGAATGGTAATGCTTCATCACAGAGCACCAGTCAATCTAATGAAGCTGTCCAGGGTGAAGCTGCAGCAGTGTCTGGTATCTCCCTGTCAAACATCAACAGTAACGTAAAATATCAAAATAAGGTGTTGTACAAACCACCAGTGTAAGACAGTTTCTTCAGGCATGTGTAGAAACAGTAGTGTCCTAAAACCATCAAATAAAAGCTGCTTGATTTAAACAAATATAATCTTCTTGCTATTACCTCTTTGGTATCTAGTAGAAAATTTTCTACATAAAATACCAAGACCTTTAGTTGAACTGGAAGAATGATTTTGAAGTATTTTAAAGATGCATATTTGCAATTAAATAGCAGTTTGTTATTAGAGAATGAGGTAAATGTTCAAACCAGAACTATCTAATATTTTCTATTCAAATAGGTAATTATTCTTATGCTATTAAAATGCACCTCCCTTAGTTTAGGCACCTAATATTATTATTATTTTGTAAACCACATCATTTGTACTAAATGTAATGTGAATTTTAGAGTTAACTTTAAGTTGATGAAATTTGCTAATTGTAGTAGGCATGGGGCTGTGTCATTCTTTTAATCAGAGACATCAGTCTCCTGACTGTAGTTTGCAGGACAAGCAGAGCAGCCAGAAAATCCCTATAATGTCAGAATATTTTTTTAGAATGTAAGTGTTTTATCACAAGCTGAATATGATTTAGTATCTGGTGACTGTAAGACAGGATCAAGGGCAAGATGCTCAAGCAATAGGAATAGGTGTTATCAAAGTAAGAGAAAGACACCATGCATTTTTATTTTATTTTCTGAATTTGCTTATTGTTAAAATAAGCTTTAAGGTATTAGGGTAATAAGAATAATCAAGGCATATAATGACACTTCTTTTCCTCACTTCTAATTAAAATGCTAAACTCATTAATGCTGTTATGATAGTGAGCCTTGCAACAATGTGCCAGAAGTATGGCATTGTCTGAGCAGCAGCACTGAATTGCCTATAAGGCTTAGCTTACACATAAGTATATGACTTGGCATATTGCTCAAAAATTCTTTTTATGGAGAACTCCCACTTATTCTAGAGTTCCACATTCCAGCACTCCATGCTTTTATTGTTGACAGGTTTTTTTCCATCAGAAATAACAGATGGTTAATTTAGGGTCCTGAATCAAAATATTTACACTAAAATTAATTTCACAGCATTTGAAGTTGTCTAATAATTGACATTTTTGTCTTTTGACATGTATTTTTTGCACCAATTTTTGTATTAAGGCCCAACTTGAAATTTAAGTACCTTAGAAAAGTTTCTCATCTCCTGGATGAGGAACACAGCAGGAAAAGCTGTATCTTTTATCTTTCAAACTATGCAGAAGGCAGTTATGATGTAGCTGTCCTTGGAAGTCTTTAGAGGGCTGACCAACAAAAATGCTGTTCGAGAGGTGAGATACAACTCAGCATACAGTTAGTACACTCTGTTGCCTTGTCAATCTTTACATTCCACCTCTCCTATGAGAACAGCGATTTCTTATTTCAGAAGAAGCTAACTCATTCATTTTCTAAGGCAGGGAATTTTCTACAGAATGCCTTGTATTTTAACACTTCAAACTGCAAAATTTATGAAAAGGGTAAGAAGTGATTGAGTTTGTAATAATTTATTTCCAAAGGCAAACATGATCTGGAAGCTATTTTTTTCTTGAAGATGGTAAAAAAGATTTCATAACATGAATTCCACCAGTCCAAGGATGTTCCTTTGCTAGAGATGGCAATATTCAAAAGGAGTTCAGATAAATAATGAAACAGAAATAAGAGATTGATTTAATTATTTGGTGGACATAAATAGTATTGGACAGGTTCTGAACTAAAAGCCAGAGCTTATATGAGGACATTGCTCACCTCTTGCATCAGTAAAGAGGCAGTAGTACTTAAACCATGGACTAATAACAAGTCATGGAAAAAGGGGAGATACAACAGGAGACATAACACCATCAAGTGATTAATCGCACAGTAAGAGAAGCAGCAAATTATTTTTAAGGCAACTGCAGAGGCTGAGTCATGAGTGAATACTCCCTTACTGGGATCCCCCAACTTACATCTGAGCCATTGTAGGTTTTGCAGCACACATCTCAGTTGCTGCTGATTGCCATGGGAAGTTTTGGTACAGAAATATAGGTTTCTCTACTGAAACTATACAACTATGCCTGAAAAATCTTAAACTGCTGTATAAAGATCTTTGGAAGTGAAATGGAACTGAAAGTATTTTTCTCCAAACCCTCCTTTACTACAAGCTGTGCCTTTTCCTGATGGTGAGAGTGTGTAAAAAGCAGAGGCTACTGCTTGTGCCATTGATCAAACATATGCTCAGCCACCGTAAAATTCTGTTCTGAAGAGGTCTTCAAGTGAGTTTGAAAAATGTTCATCTGATATGGTTTATGAACAAATGTAGTCACCCAGTTCTTGGTGTTGTCATGGGAAATTATATTGCCACAGGAAATGATATTGTCAAAATGCTGCTGTCGTTTTGACATTTTGAATGGAAATTCAGAGAATTTGCGTGTTCCCAGTTCTTTGGATCTTGCGTTCTAGAATAGTGACTTTTCACCTATTTAGACATGTGAATCCTTAAAAGTTTTCCAGTGGAAATGTGTGTCCCTAGTCAGCCAACTTAAGCCTACAGAAAGTAAGTTTGCATTTCTTTTAGTCTCATGAACCTTTCATGGATTGCCTGGATGGCAATCACATGGATTCGTAGTCCCTGAAGTCAGAAAACCACAAGATGAAGCTGAATTTCTGATTTACACTATCACAGATTTTTAGTAGAGTGCTGCTATTCATAGAATAAGGATATTGGTTAGGTGTCATTTTTAAAGGCATCTGATATTTAAAGGCATTTTTAGTTGCTATTTTATGTGAAACTTCTGATCACTGTAGTATGTTGAAATTACTCTCCACCTCCTTCAGTGATTATTTCTGTTCATTTTCCAGCATAGGGGTAAATGGAGAGCGTGATGAACATTTTGTCTGGTTTCTGTAGCGTATTAATATCAGAGTCCAATACTCTCTGACCAGGTTCTTTTAGATATTCCATGCATGAAGGATGTAATGTTTAATATCAAATTTACCTATTTGAAGATAGTTGATGTTACATGGAATTTCTGATTTAGCAGAGTGATGCAAAATATACTGAAAGCGCGATACAAATATAAGTTACACTTAGCAAAATAGAGCAATTGCAACACACAGCTCAATGGTGATGCCAATGTAAGTCCCATTACCAGTCTCTAGAATATGTTCCCTGTCACGATGCTGGGTGTCACCAGTAAAGCATACATGGGTTGAAGCCAGCTCAAGCCTGTTGCTCTCTTCAAAATTCTTTTGCTAGTTGTTTAGTTTTTGTACTCTATACTGGGCTGAGCCACGTATTCACTCCCTCCATGCTGGCCTGACTAACTCAGGGAGACAGTTACACTCTTCTAATGAACTTGGGGAGAAACATCTACACCACCGGTTGATCCCCTCAACTCTGCTCCCCTTTGCGTTGAGGTTGTCAGCTTTCTTTGCAACAGCTCTGGTCCGCCACCCCTTGCATTATCTCCTGAGATTGATGGGCACATCCCCCTTGCCCATCTCCATTGAGCCTTCTTCCACTGTAGGGATTTATTAGTCAGTCATAATATCATTAACTTAATGATTTTATATCATTAACTAGTTTGATTTATACTTATTTCATTCTTGCATTTTTCCCTCTTTTCCCAATATTTATATGTCTTAGAAAAATATTTTGAATATTTTAGGGTCTTTTGAAATTATTTACACAGGGACTATGTCATAATATTCTTAAAACTTTCTTTGCTAAGGACAGACCAGCCATGTTACTATATAGTGAGAAATATATCTATATATTATTTAAATACTATAATCTTTTAAGTCAGCACTAACCCTTTCACAGAACTTTATGCTTCTAATAAACCACAGAGGAGACCTAATATTAATTTCTCAACTAAGTCACAGATTATATAAATAAATTGCATATATGGTGGGCTTTTTCTATGCCTGCCAATTAAAAGTGTATACTGCAGGTATTTACATCATTGTAATGTGCAGGGGCCGGGGCAGCAGACTTTCTACAAACACATGGTGAGACTCAGGTCCTGGCTCTTTGAGACAAAATGAATTAATACTGGGTTTCAGCAGCAGCTTTAAGTACCTCTACAGAGATTGTGCCACCATGTTAAAGATAACTGAAAAGAAAGGCAATGCAGGCACTTAGTATTGGAATAGTCTGCAATATCCAATACTAAAGGGAAAATGCAGACTAAAGTGTTTCACATTTCTCTTTCACAGTGTAATCATTTAATATCATTTTAAATGGAGGGAATTGCATTAAACTGTCATTGTTGAAATGTAGATACTTAATATTAGTGTTTCTGCAAGAGTTTTCATTGCTGCAGTGCGTAGAAGCCTCATAACTACAAATAGCACAGCAGTGTCTGGTTTCTCTTCTCACTCCCCGCTCCTCTTTCTCTATATAAGCGATGCTTGAGATGGTCAAGAGTGAGTGTGTTGTGTATGATGCAGTAGCACTTGGCACAGAAGGGAGATACAGCACGGGTAGCATCCCCATTTTTCACTTTTGCACCTCTGTTGATGACCCGCGGATCCATACAGGGCTCTTATAACCAAGGTCAGATATTTTCAATGGAATGTCACTTCAAGCAAGCAGCAAGTAGCATACATATGACCTTACATTTTTTCCCCGCTTCCCAAATTAGAGTTATTTGAGTATTCTAAGAAGCACTATACATCTATCAGGACATTATTAGCACTCTCTATGCTAGATTTTTCTGCCTCTCTACTTTCTGTACTGGGGATGGGATGTAGAAGGCTAAAGCGAAGTCCAGAGTGGTGGCTGACTCCTGGGGTGGAGAAGTAAGCACCTGCAGCCACTGGGGCTGGGAGAATGAAATAGAAATTAAGAAGAAATGCAACATAGTTATTCAGATTGAAATCTCAGATGTTAGCTGTCATTGTTGTGTCTTTATAAAAAGCAGAAACTCAATTTGGTTTTCTGTGAGTAAGC
The DNA here is from genome assembly GCA_013400535.1 of Scopus umbretta. NCBI lineage: Eukaryota > Metazoa > Chordata > Aves > Pelecaniformes > Scopidae > Scopus > Scopus umbretta. The sequence goes on along the minus strand of VZTL01028243.1, from coordinate 9,885 downwards.
AATTGAATTATAACAGAGTAGGATGATCTATCTGCATTCTTGGGAACTGTCACTGAATGTTTGGATGTACTATGATGAGGTGGTTCCCCATTAAAAAAAAAAAAAAAAGGGACTGTTTTCCTCTCCCTGTATTACATCTCTTTCTAGGGGTAGTTCTTGTAGACTATCACGTTTTATTAACAGTAGTTCTGCCCTGTGTCCTGGTCAGTGCGACGGGAGAACCAGAGGGTTGCTATTACAAGAACTCCAGTTGTGACTGAATGTAATTTTTCTCCACAATACCTTTGTCCTTTCCGTCATCTCACTTTCATTTAATTGAACGTTGCAAGGTTAAGTGGAACTATTATAAGGTGATTTTTTTTTTAAGTGATGATTTTCCTTTTCTCCCGAGTGATTTATTAATTAGAACATTAATTTTAAAAACTGCTTATGTTTAATTAAACAACTCCATGTTTCAATGATTTATAAATGCTAATTGGCACATTTTTAACTTTTCACTCATGATGATAGCCACATTAATCCTTAATATCAAAATGTAAAGGAGAGATGAAATCTGTGATAAAACAGATTATCAGTAACTTCACTATATGACAGCAGAGGACTACCCAGTCACATCGAGTTATACAAAGCATTCAATGTCATCAGCAGTCAGCAACTGAAAGCCTCTGGAGGATAACCAGGTTAAATAGCAGTGGACAGATCCACATCAACAACATGCCAGGTTGATTTATAGTAATGCAAGTGGCATCGAAGAATCATCTGTGCCATGCAAATGCTGGTGACCGTTCAGGGCCGCGGCGGCCCTGTGGTGCTCAGCTGACTGTGGCACCCTTTGCATCCATGCAAAGCGGGCGCAGAGCGCTGCGGTGCCTGGTTTGTTCGTGTTCCTTGTGCATGCTGTGTGGCTAAACAGAGTAACAGTAAATCAGGATCCTGGTACTAAGGGAAGGTGTCCGTGTTTGTGGATGGGATGAGGGTGGAGGGAACGTTATATTAAAAGGGCAAGCAATGTGTTTATAAAAAGGATAGGGATTATAAGATAACAGCCATTAGCAACCATTCACAGGGCAGAGTTTATCACATAAAAAACTGATGCATTGACAGAAAGTAAGTTATGTGTGCTTTAGAAGTTAATGTTTAGTTTTTATGAAAATTAAACAAAGTTTTTGTTTTAAGTCTTCCACAAACCACTCCTATCCCACTCCTAAAACTCTACTAACCACTCAACGTCAAGTATAAAATTTAAATATTTAGATCAATAGATTTTACTTTCATACCACTCCCCACGCCCTTTTTTGTTTTTATAGATAAGACGAAAAGTTTTGCTAAATCCCTCCAAAAACAACTGCAGGCTGAAAGAGCTAGAGAAATTCCTGTTCTAATTCACGTTAGTCCGATTTCGAGATTTTAAAACCCTTTGGAGAACTGGTTGTCTGCATTCCACCCACACTACATTTATGTAAAATAACGGAGTGGGAAAGAGTGCTGCCTGGGGGAATATGGCCCACCTGCTGGTGGCCACATTACAGACTGGGCAGTGCTCACTCTGCTACCATTCATGGAAATGAAACATGGGTAAAATCAGTAGCAATTCTCACTTGTTTACTGTGATGCCATGATGAATTCATAGCTATTAATTTTCTTCTTTCCTCATTCTTATTAGCTCCCTTTCCTCTCTTCTCTTTCTCTTTTCTAAACTGAAAGCCTCGTCCTCAACTTCAACTCACTGTCTTTCAGTTTTCGTTTCAGGTCACACATCATCTGCTTTCCCTTTCAAATACTTGTACCTTTGTTTTCTGTCTTTCAAAAATCTTCCCCTGTCTGTATTTTTATTTTTATAACTTTTATGCTTCTCCTAGCTCATCTCTGCTTTGAGACTTCTGTGATTTTCCTTTTTCACATTTTCAGTTGAGCATTATTAATCACTGGTGGGATCACTCAATCAACTGGTTAAAAATGAGAAGTTACTATATAGTTAGTAAATAACACCGTAAGTTTTCTACATTCTCCCCATGCCTACTTTCTCAGTTTATAATTTCCTCGGCTGTACTCATTCAAAATTACTGAAGGAATAGTTTAAGCAACAGCTTAATATTATGATTGGAGGTTTGAAATTCATGTTGTGTCACTTACTTTGAAAGCTGCTTGCGTCACTCGGTGTCATTTCTCCTATCTGGTTGAATTAATTGAATTCTTAGAACTTGACACTGGCATCTTTCATTTTCTGAGAGAAGCTTACTCCCAATTTGAAAGCCTACATTATAAGAGGATTTAAACAGCACTTTGCTGCGGAGGGTGAATTTTGACTTTCAATAAGTTGGAAGATAAAATAAACCAAAGCCAAACCCACTTTATTAACACTTACTCATGTAAATGTCTTCATATTTTTATTTCATTAGGTGATCTATTGCTTTCATCCTATCTTCTGCCTTATGGATAAACTATAATGATTAGTTAATTCAATCCTATGCTTACTCTGGTGAGGAAGCAATTCAAGCAAGCAGTGCCTGAAATTTCATTTTAACCTTAAAAAAGTCAGGGAGAAAAAGTTCCTGTCTGTCTAGGGCTGTACAGATTCTCTTAACTTGGTTAACTTCCTCACTCAGGTTCCAAATCACATTTGTTTATCTTCCAGGTGAACCTAAACACTGTAAGAAGTCAGAAGATATAGTAAAAGCCACTGAGCAGAAAGAAGCACTGATACAGAACTAGATTTGCTATTTCTTAAAAGCTTCTGACATTTTAGGCACGACAGGTAATTTTGTCATTTCTTTCTTATAATGGGGAGTTTTATACGATAAAGACTCACTTATTGCTATTATTATCCTCTTTGTTCCGTTCCATTGTGGTTTTATTACAAAAGTTTTAAATGAGGACACAGTAAACCCTACTTTCTATGTCCCCTTAAAAACCATTCAATATAAAGAAGGGAAAAACAATACTTTTACATCTCTGAATCCTTAATGTCAGACTAAATGGTCATGCAATAAACCATCCTCAATTCAGGTATATTAAATACTGGAAGTAATGGTATTAAAAATCTATTGCTTATGACCTCTTATTTGCTTATTTGACCTCTGTTGCAGGAGAAAAGAAGAACTCTAGCTGTTCCTACCCCGTGCTCTCAGAGGCTGTTATCCGTCAACTTGTTCTTGGCTCATCCTGTTTCTGTGGAGAGTGATTGGACAAAATGATCAAAAGTGTAAAAAAACATGAAACCCTGAGCTGGTAACTCAAGGCACTTAACAACTCACAAGATTTCAGTTATATTTGTTGTTGCTATTTCTTCTGCTATTCCGCTTTCTTAAACTAGACAAAATACTTTTTTCAGCCAAAGTTGGACCTCGCTTTATTGCATCACTGACACCAGACTTTTCCAGTTAACCATGAGACATGTGAAAACATGACATTTATCATCTGCACTGGATTGCTGTTACATGTCACTGCTACTGGCGTTCAATGAAAATGGAAAGTAAAAACGAGACATTATTATGGATACTGGTTCATGCAACCATGCTGCATGCAACGTTAAAGTCCTACTAGTTAGCTTCCTTAAAATATCTGGAAATAAAAATATGTAGATTTTGCAGGGAAGTTCTAGAGTTATCCTGGCCAGGCCGCGTGAATGATGATTCTTCCCCACTGTGGTGGCTGCCATATGGAGAGAACTGGTGTTTTACAAATCAGTATTTGAAATATCTCTTTAAAATTAATTAAATAGCATCCAGTATTAAAGATTAAAACATTCTCAGTTGTACAGTATTTTGGAAGGCATCAGCAACGGTGTCAGCCCTACCATGAAGCTGGTGCTTATTGTTTTGTAGGGCAGAAGAGACAGCTGCAGGAATACGTGAAAATTGCTTCACTTCACCAAAAAAGTGTGTTGCCTCTCAGACAGAACTGGAAGGTGACACTGAGGCCTTATATCACAGTTTGTCTCAAATGCGAAGGTGACAACATGAATCCAGCAAATCCTTGGTACTTGTTTGTTTCATTTAGAGAAAACACCAGACCATCTTTCTCTGAGAGGCAGTGAAAACGGAGCACGCAGGCAGTTACCTCTGCAAGAAGCCTCAGAATGAGCCCTCCAGCCCGAACTGTGCCCAGAAAGAGACTCCATTTTCATCTCCTCTTCCCTTGAGCAGCACGTGATCCCTCCTGGATTGCCCAGGTGTCCCACGTGGCTGCAGCCAACCTCATTTCCCTCTGCTGGAACCTGCCAGGAAACTTCCATGCTCTCCCTCGCATTGTAGGCGCTCGAGTGGCTCGGGTCACTGCACTCCCAGTTCTCCTTTTCGGACCCTGTGGTTATTACCTCACTGACCAAAAAGTCTTTACAATCAGCCATGGTCCGCTCGGAAGAGGACTTGTGGGGGCGATGGCACTCCCCTCTATGCAGAGGCCGACGGACGATTGAGACCTATGTGCTATTCATCTGCTGCTTCAGGGATCTAACCAGAGCTCTACAGGCATTAGGCTCAACCTCAACAAGGGCACGCTTTGTCCCGATTGAAGAAGGAGTCGTAAAACAATCACCCTAGACTGAGGGACCCTTACATGTCCATACCTGTTGACTGTCTCTTTTCTGACAGCGGAGCAATCGAAATTGAGCTGGCAACAGTGTGAGCTCCGAGCCCTGGAATAAGGGCATGCCAAAAGGTGGAATTCCTGTCATTGAATATGTAAGCCATATACACGCTATGCATAAGTAGTGTGCATAGTTTTAACTTAAGAAATGTTTGTGCATATAGGATGTAAAAAGTGCATTTAAATTGTTTTGTGTATCTGGTCCAGGGCTTGTATTTAGCATGGACAAATTTCTGTACAGTGCAGTTAACAAATGAAATGTTAACAAATGAAATTGTATCATATATGTTATAATGCAATCGATATTTTTTGCTAAGAGTTAAGAATTTATATATTCTCTGCTAGTGTTTGAGCAAATCATTGGTAGCCTGGACCACTCTGTGCACCTTTGCATCCTTTTGGGAATGTTGGACTCTTTTTTTTTTTCCCCCCTTTATAATAAAATGTAAACCATCTTATGCTTTCTTACTGTCATTATGACAAGAAAAGATACGTAATGGCCATATCAGACATTTTTTTAAATGTAAAGAGCCATATGCTGTGGCAGCGGAAAATCTTGTTCTTTAAGATCTAAGAACTTGGGACCTTATTTCAGATACGTTGAGCATCTGCAGTTCCCGCCAAATTTGAAAAGAACAAAAGATGACTGACACCTCTAAGAACTAGGCCAGTTAGGTATTTGTTTGTTACAGAGTGTTCCTCAACATTGTAATTTGTAGTTCCTTAAGACTGAAAGTCTGGAGCAATCAGAATGTGATGTTTGTGTTGTATTTTCAATTTCAGACTTTTACCATAGTTGAACTTGACTTTTTTTTTTTTCCTCTGTGTCTCTGTCCCATCATGATTTATATACTCTGCAAGGATTTTGTCCTGGAAATACAAGCAGAAACTATAACTGGTTCTGCAGAGTACTTAGAGCACCCTATGGGGCTCTCAGTGTCCCGTTACTATTATAGCCAGCACCAAGATCTCCCACTGCAGAAACTAGAAGGAGCTCCCGATCTCACAGGAGGCACTCAGTGCCTACAGAACTCATTCATTAATATAGTAATGTGATTTGTGTATAAATAGTCCTATTTGCTCATTTGTATTCCGTTTTAATCACTGTGGTAGATGTTACTGAAATACAAGAAGAGTCCTTAGTTTTTCTTTAATGCCAGCTGATTCTCTTTCTTTCTTCCTTTATTATTAGCAAGATTTTACCTGGACATGACCCAAAGCTTAGTGTGTGGTTTGGATGAGGAGAAATTTTCTTTGGTAAAGACCAATATAGCCAACACGTGTTAGTTAAGGCTTTGACCTTGGGTGAAATTTGTGTTCAGATGGCAGAATGGCTTCTTGAGAGGGCCTCTCCCTGAACAATAGTTTCTCTCCAAAACCTGTAAGGCTGCGCTACAAAAACACTGCATGGGGCCATAAGAAATGGTGTTTGTATATGCATCTCTCTCACAGCATTATGGGCATGTACCCCTGCATTGAGCACACTGAGGAGCTGTAGCTATAGATTAGCCCTCAAGAGTTTTATTTTTTATTTTTATCTTGAGATATCTGACAGATATATTATGTAATATTGTTATGGGTTATGATCTAGCCAGTATTTTTTTATTTAATTTTCAACAAGGCAATCTACAACTGTGTGTTTTTATTCTGCTGTATTTGTCTGTATTTCCTATGATGATATTTCCAAATAAATTTGATTTGAGGGCAAGGATTGTGAAGCTCCTGAGTGTTAGTTACAAATTTGCCTTCCTGAAGTGTGTTTACTCATTTGTGTATGGTTGTCTTTGAACAGTGACGCAGCATAAATGGTTGTTTCCAACCTTTTCACCTGCCATACAAGCTCACTTGCATCCTCATAGCACCCTTGAAAACAATTTCTTTAAGTAAGTCTTGCCTTCTTAGCCTTTACTACTAAAATAACTCTCACACGAAGAAAACCATAACCAATAGAACATTTTATTCACCCCAAAAAATTCTTACCATGGGTTGGTCTTGATGGAGTCACTGGGACTGTTCATGTTAGCAACAATTCTTCAGGAAGAGCATGACTTTCAGAGGCACCTCCATGGCATGGTGCAAATTTAGTCAGCTGAGTTCAGTGGAGCAGGGAGTAAATAGGGCCCCTTCCTACTCAAATGGGAAATCAGTGGAAAGAATCCCATTGACCTAGACACATATCAAATCCTAACAAGGTATGCGATGGAAATAAATCAAGACAACTACTTTATATCACATTCTTTGGAGTTCCTTTTTCCCAGATGCTATCTTGGCTACATGTGCAAAGGACCTTCTTCTGTTGTACAGATGCCGGAAGTCAAACAAGCCACTACAGTGACCCAAATAACTTCAAATTAACAAATAAATCAAGATGCCCAGTGGTAAGTGCCTAAAATGCATATTTTTAAAAGACTATACAGTTATTACATAAGAAAGGAAAAAAAATGTAAGTACAATGAGCATTCTCCAACAGCAGCTTAAAGAGATTTAAATTTACAGTAGTTTAGCAGACAAAAAATTGTCTGAGGTGGGAGCGCATCCACATCTAAATCATTCTTTGAAATATCACATCCTTGAAAAGTGGTAAGGAAAAATGAGTGGAAATGCTATTTAATACTATGAGGAAAAGAAAGTCTGTCAAACTCTGTCAAACACGCTATGCAAACATTTAGGCCACTTCCCTGGGATAATTGTACTTTCCTGGTCATTTAATTATTTAATGGGTCTCCAGAGACCCCTTTCCCATGTACCAGGACAAACATTCAGGAGTTTTATCAAACTGTGAATGTCTAAGTTGTCCCCTAGGAACAAAGAACAAGTCATATCCACAAAGTTATAAATGTGAAAAATCTCTTATAAAAACTGGGATTTTAACCATTTTGGGCTGAACTTTGCTGCAAAATACCTTCCTTGTGCTTAGGTTAAGTTCTTTGCTTGTAGCCCTCTTGTGGAGAACTGTTGGAGAACTTTCCATTAGTTGAGCTTAGATAGGTAATATCTTAACCAAATATGCTTTCTGACAAATTACGTAATAGATGAACTTTAAAGATGATGAGTGTTATGCATTTGTAACATCCTGTGTAGATCATTATTACAAATCTGAAATAATATAAAATTATACATAAATAAGGTCATCAAAATCAAAATGGTAGGTACAAGCTGGGTCTTGAGCTGGGACACGGTTAAGCAGAATAAATGTTTTTTCACTTTTGTTTGGACTGTAGCTATCTCTTGGACAAAAGCTATCTCATCGTCACACACTCCTGAACCTGCAAGGACTTTCATTAGTGTAAGACTTTGGGACTTGTATCAAAATACCATGAACAAACATCAAATAACATTAAAGTATTTGCTATTTATTCGTATGAAGCCTAATATGATTATCTTCATCCAAATTCAATGAGCCAAAGGGTCAACTTCACCTATGGTGCAATTCCATGAAAGCCAAGATAGCCAATGTCATTCATTATACCAGGAATTCATTTGATAATTGGATAGTAAATGGTTGTCTCTTGCTTTCTCTGTATTCAGCTAGTTTACTGATTGTTTTCTGCAGTGGAGGGTACTCTGACGGTCTAATGACTCTATAAAACACTACTCAATTTTAAGCCATCTTAAATCATTTTATTGAAATTGTGCTTCCTTTTTGTTGAGAGCTCTCTCCTCTGAGAGAGAACTGTGTTCTTCTTTCCAGTCAGAAATGAACATATATTGTTTGGGGTACTCCAGTAGTTCACAGCTGGAATGAATGGCAGCATATTTGTATCAAGCATTGCAATATGATGCATGATGGATCTTTATTTTAGCCCTCCTGTCTGAGAAAGACCTCTATTCTGTTAGTCACAAAGTGGTTTGGGGTAGGGCAGAAATATGACTGCAGACAGAGTAGTTCTGAGGGACGTGTGTGTTCTCAAGTAAATAGTAGGTACAGAAGCAGGGCTATAGAGTTGATATTTCCAGTAAATTAAAGGATAAAAATGGCATGAGCAATTTAAATATTATTTATAATTGACCTTCATGTCTGTTTTTAATATTCAATCTGCTGAGTGTTTAAAAAAGCAATTAAAAGTCCCATATAATGTTAAAACCCTTGATAAATGTAATAAACAAATGACATATTCAAAAGAGAGAATCTATGTCCCATTAGGAGAGAAAAAGAAAGATGAGAGCAACATATGGCAGTATAATTAGCATGATTAGGGAAGCACATCAACAGAATTTATGCTGCAGGGAAAATGTAATAAGAAACCAACACACTTTCCTCACTGCCTTGAAAACTGCAAATATCGCGCTCTGAAAAGGAGAAGATGCAGAAAGGCTCTCTGGCATTTAAAGCTGTAACTTGTGTTCTTCTGTCATTATTAAAGATGCACACAGCCATCTGCAAACCATTTATTTTTTGCAGAGTTCACATTGTCCCATTGCTTTGATTAATAAGGAGCAATATTACACCTCAGCTGCTTTTCAGAAAGATGCTATTTTGGAAACCTAATTAATACTCGTTCCACAGTTAGCTTGAGGTGTTCGTTAGTGCCAGATACTGAGTTCTTATTTGTTTCTCATTATGTGGAGAGTATTGCTTCTCATTGCCAACGTTTTTGTTTTGCATTTTGGAATAACCTTTCGACACCCCCACTTCCCACAGCCCTCCCTTCAGAAGAGCTAATAACACCTGTCATCATTATTTTAACATGCCTATTATGTCTGTTGAAGACAACGTGGGCTATTTACATAGGTAGACTATCCTGATGCACAGCAAATATTCCTGCCAATTTCTGAACAGTTGGGCCAAAGAGAAAAGCAAAATTTAGAAACTTGGCAATGTAATTCAAATCTTAGCTTACCACTAAGGGTCAGTATATACTAAGCAAATGAATCATTGCAAGCTTGAAACAGAGTATGTTTGGCCTAGCAGTAGTACAAAATATTCTTTCTGCCCTAAAAAGCCCAGATTATTTAATAAACAAAATAAAACCAAACAAAACTCAAAAAAAACCCTATAGCAGAAATAGCCCTTCTATAGATATTGGACTTGTACAAACTCCATCAGCCAACTTTACTGTAACTGGAGATTAGTAGCGTCTTACTAAGTGGCCTGAGGTTTAGTAGGGAGTATGCAAATATCTTGCTTGAGATTTGCCCAAAGTGCTGCTGTCCTCAATAGGAGACATTTAGCATCCACTTTGTTGCCAAGTATAACACTCTGCGTGAAAAGGTCAAGTGTAATTGCACGTCAGGAACCAACAGAACAACTGAAACTCTTACTGCAACTCACTATTGCACTGAGCTGAGCTGCTGAAG
>VZTL01028237.1:2876-24213 GCA_013400535.1 Scopus umbretta | reverse complement strand
TTCAGTTGGAAGGGACCTACAGTCATCACCGAGATCAACTGCCAGTATGCCATTGGCGTTTTATCTTTCTGTTCTTGGTTCACCTTAAGTTTGCTGGTGGGAAAAATAAATAAAGTACATTAAAAAGTTAATGTTTTCTTGATTCCATGTTTACCAGGAAGCCAATTCTAGGTAATCGGAGCAGTGTTTGCAGAACTTGTGTCCCCCTCACTTCTCCAGCGGTACATATTTTCAGTTTGACATACAACGGGGTAAAAGCAGTGACAGTTAAGTAAAAGGGGACACTTTTGGTTGCCAAGTGTTGTTTTGAGATACTTTGCTCTTCTTAATACACTAATTCTAAACCACTCAAATTTTCATCTTCAGTCAGATTTCATTCTTCAGTAGTACCTACTTGTTGTGAAAAAGGCTGTTTAGCTAGAAGGGATCTGTGTGGCAGTGGCAAAGACAGTCGGTGTGATTTCGTGGATGTAAAATACCTTGTCAAACTGTTTTCAGGTGTTGCCTATACTCAGCTTTCAATGCTAGTGATTCTTTCTTATCCAAGCCATTTCAGACTTGGGAGTTGGTAAATGCTGTCCACACCGTGCTGTCGCAGCCACCTCCCCATGGAATTTGTACCCTCACCCCTACACTGGATCCTCCGTCAGCACCTTATACACGGAGACCAGCAGATTCTTCTTCAGCTTTATCTATACGCTGTATTTCACAAAATTCTTGCACGTGTGCTGTTTTGCCACATAGCTTGCCTTTTGTGCGGCAAAACTTGTCAAAGGATACCTTGCCTCTTTGAAGCTAGTGAGAAATTAGCAAATGTCCTTTGACAGCTTATTCCAAGAAAAATAATTTCACTAGGTTTTTCTGCCCTTTGCCTGCTCAGTTAATATTAATTTAAATACCCGGCCTCAGTTTCTGTCTACTGTTCTCTTTTGTCACGGTTGCTGAGCTTTTCTAGAACAAGGATTTTGAGTACCCAGTATCCTGCCTCCAAAATTAAGATACTTGTACATGTTACTAAAATCACTTCCCTTATCTATTTTTAAGAAATTGGAGCATTGGAACTATTTAATGTGTCTTATTCGAAGACATTGTATTTAGTTCTGGAATGATTACTTTTCCCCTCTTCTCTACAGCTTTCTAGTTTTTTGCCTAGTTTGGTATCAGTCCTTTTTGTAGTATGTCTACATAGTGAGTTTTTAATCTACTATTATTCCTACTGTTTGGTTTTTTTTTGTTTTTTTGTTTTTTTTCCCAGAACGCTCTACAAAGAGGGTTCCTCTGTATTTTTCATAGTAGTCCAAAAATAAATTTTTTTTAAGACCAGTCATTGCTGAAGATTCTGGTTTCCTCTTCTGAAGAAATGTGTTACAAGAGAATAAATTAGACAGTGACATGCGATCCCTTCCATGAATGTGGCTGACCGTAGGAGACAGATCCCTCTTTCCCCGTGCGGATGGTCGCGGTGCTGCGGGAGGGAATACGCATTTCCTGCTGCACGTAAAGACCTGCAGAGTTTCAGCTGGTATTTGCGGGTTAATTCTCCTCCCCTCCTGGCGTGGCCACGCTCGTGGCCGTGTGCGGGAGGCAGAAGCCTGGTCTTGGCAGCCCCAACCACCGCTGCTCCTCCAGCATCTGCTGGAGGAAGGAGCGTGGGACACGATGCGAGTTCAGAAGGCGCTTTCTGAACTCTCCCAGCTCTCGGCAGCTTGCGGCTGAAGGGCTCTCAGTCAGAAGATGTATTTGTGTCGCTACGCGTAGCGCTTTCTATAAATCTCTGGTACATAAAGCTGGATTTGTCCAACGACTTTTTGAATACACTAATGCTTTATGCTAAGCGGTGGCAATAACATGGACACCTAACGCTGTTGGGGAAGGTGGCAAGGCAGCACGAGAAAGAGGAGTGCTTCCTCTTGCTTACTGTGAATTTGCTGTCAGTAATGTCTGTGCCGCCCGAGAGCTTTGAGTTAATGGACAACGGTGAGTAGCTGATCCTGTTCGTCTTCTCAATATGATCTACGATTTCTTTGTAAGACTTTCATATCTCCCCAAAATTGCCATTGTCGTGCATGAGCCCAGCATCTTAATCTTATGTCCAGTCCCCCTTGCCATCTGTGCCATAATTTCTACTTTTCCTGTGCCCTTTTCCAATGGGTGATGGGAACCAATCCCAAATGGCAGAACGGGGTGTTGGATCTCCTCCTGGTTTCTGCTGCTCGTGCCCCGCTCTGTGAGCCGAGCTGATGTTCTCCAGAGCTCCCCAGAAGGGCAGAGACATCTCTGTTCCGAGCGGCGATAGCTGACGTTGGGCTGGTTACTGCACGTACACAGCTGAAGTTGTTTTGTTTTTTCTCCTGTATGATTTTGCTCTCCTCTGGCTTTTGATCCCTCAGCACGGTGAGATTCCTTTGTCATGCTCTGAAGTCAGTTCTACTTTTTCTGTCCTCAGCAAACCTTATTGCTTTATTATCGATTCCCCTTTCCAGATCACCGGAGCACACAGCGCACGTTTCTGTGCCGCTCCGCAGGTAACAGCCTCTCGCTGTGAACGCTGACAGTTTCCCCCTACCTTTTACCGCAGCCGCTACCAGGCCAGCGGGCTGACCTCTGGTTAAGATTGAAACAGCTCTGCCTCGTGGCAGTGACGTTTCTCTGCCCGTGGTCTGTCACCAGCAGTCGTGCGGGCTCGGTCAGAGAACGCCTGCCGAGGGACTGTGCCAGACCCGCGCCGGCCCTGCGGCCCCTTTGCCAGCGCCTGCTCCGGTCTGCGTTCGAGCTCCATCATGAGCAACAGACCGGACAACGGCACACAGCCAGTTTTTAGGGTCTCCTTTGAGCCCCTTTTTACAACAGCGAAGCTTTTGCCACCTGGGGCCCTCCCGAGAGCAGGGCGGACGGGCTGGCTGGTAGGTCAGGTCCTGGCGCGCGTCCTGCAGTGCTGCAACACCTCCTCCCAGGCGAAGGTGGCCTGGAGGGCCGCTGTGTCCTCACCCTGGGGTCCGTCCCCAAGCGTGGAGAGCCCACGCTCACGTGGGCCCCCGTTCTCTTAATCTGGGAATAAAATGAAAGGGCATCTAGAAGCGCACAATACACAGTGGCTGTACAGACTGAGGATGGATATGTTCTGGATATTCAGCCTGCCGTCTCAGCGTGATTAAAGGCAATTAATTGCTGTAAGGCCACTTAAATATTTGCTTTCCAATTTAATTTTGAAATGCTCTACTGCCCTGTAGTGACAAGAAGAAACTGCTGACTGTTGTGGGTAGTGCTGGATTATGACTTAATGAAAGATTAATGCCTTGTTAATCTGTATACTAAAAAGTCTGTGTTGAAATGTGGAACATTATGTGGTTCATAAGAGATAGCAAGCCTGGGCATTATTTTTTTTTCATAATTTTTAGTATATTCTTTTAGTCCCACGCTATTAGACAGCATATGCCCATTATATGCTCAGTTCTTTCCATTTAACTTTTGAGGTTGCACTATGTCTGTTTACTTTGTTTAATTGTTAGCTGCTTTCATTAAGCTGGTGTCTAAACTCGCATTCTTCCATCTGTTGTTCACTTGAAGTATCGCTCTCGTCCCTTAGTTATCTAGTGATTCACGTATTTGAAGCTGACACTTGAGGAGAAGCTGATGGAAGTACTAAAAAAAAAAAACCCAAACCCAACAACTTCTGTTGTGCATCTTTGTGTTGATTTGTTGCGAATCGGATGTTGGTTCAGTTGTTCCTGCTACGTAAGTTAATTGCACAGCGTGTTTGCTTGTACTGTGTGTTTTCTTATGGTTACATTGAAAACTAAAAAGGAAAATACGTTGCTTTTTTGTAAGTCATGTCAGTTACTTGCTCTTCAGAGCAGAAAATCATTCTGTCTGTGATTCATAGTGAGTCTCATCCAAGAAATTGGTATGTAGTCTCAACTTCTATTGCAATAACAGCCCCCCAAAAATCCTTGAAAACTCCTTATGTCTCAAGGCTAAAACCAGGTAACACCTGTTCCTTGTTGTCTCTGTGTCTAAAAGTTGCTTCCCTTGTGTGTCTGACAATTTGCGAATCAACTTCCCAGTCGCCTCGCTTGGCTGTTAGTTTCTCCTGTTGTTCACCTGGGTCTTGCCAAGTGCCACGCTTCTCTTTGGAAGACAAGAGGGGCTGCACACCTCTGTCGTGCCACGTGTCCCTGACTGCTGTCCCCACCCAAGGGAACCCATGGCGTGTCCTCTCCTGCTCTGCCCCCGGCCCTGCCTTGGGCTGTGCAGGCGGTCACGGCAGGACGACGTGCTCGTCATCCTTAGGGGGGCGCAGCCTCTGCGGGGGGTGCGGTGCTTTGGGGAGATTCAGGACAAATTTGTTAATGACTCCGGGAGAATTACATGCTCAGAGAACTGTAACCATTGGTAACCAAGTTTGGATGCCTCACATAGCTCTCTGAGGCCATGGCATATTTCAGTTGTTCACTTTCTCCTAGTTTCTCAACCAGAGAATGCAATGTTTCAAGGGAAATGTTGTGCTTGAGTAAATAAAGGAGTCGTGTTAGTTACTGGATTAAAGAATGCCTTATTTTGAAACTTGGGGAGCGCTTTTTCCTCCTGCCTCTTTGATGCTTTTCCCTTTAACTCCTTCACAATCACCTTATTCCACTTCCCTGGTTTCCACGGTGGTGGAAGTCCTGATTTCCCCCCCCAGCGACAGCGTGTCGCTGGTAGTGTTGCCAGGACCGTTCCTGGGAACAGAGCTGGAGAAGTGTGGTGTGCCTTCCCCGGGGAGCGAATAAGCATTTCTTGCTGCATGTAGGAACTTGCAGAATTTCAGTCAATATTTGCAAATTCTTCCTTGTTCTTCGTGCCATAGAACGGCTACTTGGGAGGGGAAGCATGGTTCAAAGGCGGTGTTGGCTTGAGCATTGTGAGAGAGATTCGTCGTTGTGCTGTCAGTCCTCTGGTCTGTAAACTGGGGGTAACATCTTGCCAGCTTCTCTGGGACAACAGTAGAGTCAAATTAGAGCAGAAACCGTGCAGATGTGTAACGCTTGAAATACATTGCTAGGTTGTAGAACTGGATAGGGATGACTTTCTTTCCATAAAAAGGAAAGGATAACAGAGGAAGTTGTCATGAATGAACTGGAGCAGCACTGGGACGTATCTAGTGGATCAACATGGAAAGTCACAAATTCTGGCGAGTCCTGTGTCCCTGAGGGTGTCAGTGGAGATGGTGATTCCGGTTCATCAGAGTTCGAGTGGTTGTACAAGTGTCTGCAAGGAGCCACATGCATGGCGCGGTACGGGGATGTGACGCTGGGCAAGAGCTGAGAGCTGGTGGGGTTTGTCACCTACCCCTGTTCAGCGGGACAGGGAGCAGGAAAAGCATGGAACTTCCCAAGGGCATGTTCAGAAGGACCCAGGCTCCTCCTGATTCCTTTGAGGTGAGGCAGCTGAAATAGCACGAGTGCAGGAAAGTTGTGCTTTTATGGTTATATTTTAAGATCATCTTTCTGCTCTTTTAGTAAAGGATTCTTGATGTACATAAATGCTCTTGGAAACAAGGTCAAGCATTTGTATCAGTGTTGAGTTTTCTTTCTATCCTTTTTTTCTGTGTGAGAAATTAGCCAGTATCACAGGCAGATAGCTGGTGAACCTTGGGCTTCTATTTTTGTAGAATTATATTTAAAAGTGGTCTACGTAAATTTTCTGGGAAGAGAGAGTCTTGTCTTGCCCACAACTCAAACTCTGATCTTGTCTTCAAATAGATTTAGCTGCACTGTTTTTCTGGGTTTTTTTCCTGCATAAGGGCTTGAGATTTGGCAGCATTTAACCTTGGGTGAGCGATGGTAGCAGACCGAACGCTAGGAAAATCTGAAATACGAGGTTGAAGAGAGAGGGAGTGTGGATTCCACCTGTCTGTAGGAGCCCTTTGAATCCTGTTAGCAGCAGAGATGCGTGAAGCCTTCATTCTTGCCGAACAGCGTGTTACTCCTCGCTCTCATGGTGGTGTCTGTTTGACTTCCACCACGCAACACCCAACAGCCCAAATTTGTTCCAGCCCAGAGAGACTCTGTTTAGGAAGACTTGGCTGGAGCAGCTGATCTCGGATGCAGGCTAGCAAGGGCTGTTGGAAATAAGAGAGCAGAGAAACCTCTGCCCAATGCTGCCAGCACAGTGCTTCCCCTGCCCTTCCACTGACCGCTGCCACTAAGCAGGGAGGATCACAGAATCATTCAGGTTGGAAAAGCCCTCTGAGATCATCTAGCCCAACTGTCAACCCAACACCTCCATGCCTACTAAACCACATTTTGAAGTGCCACATCTACATGTTTTTTGATCACCTTCAGGGATGGTGACTCCACCATCTCTCTGGGCAGCCTGTGCCAATGCCTCACCGCTCTTTCAGTAAAGAAATTTTTCCTAATATCCAATCTAAACCTCCTCTGGCACAACTTGAGGCCATCTCCTCTCGTTCTATTGCTGGTTCCTTGGTAGAAGAGACCAACCCCCTCCTCACTGCACCCTCCTGTCAGGGGGTTGTGCAGAGCGATCAGGGCTCCCCTCAGCCTCCTCCTCTCCAGGCTGAACAGCCCCAGCTCCCTCAGCCGCTCCTCACAGGACTTGTTCTCCAGGCCCTTCCCCAGCTCCGTTGCCCTTCTCTGGACACGCTCCAGCCCCTCAACGTCCTTCTTGTCGTGAGGGGCCCAAACCTGCACACAGCATTGGAGGTGCGGCCTCACCAGTGCCCGGTACAGGGGCACGGTCACTGCCCTGCTCCTGCTGACCACGCTATTCCTGATCCAAGCCAGGATGCTGTTGGCCTCCTTGGCCACCTGGGCACACTGCTGGCTCATGTTCAGCTGGCTGTCGACCAGCACCCCCAGGTCCTTTTCTGCCAGGCAGCTTTCCAGCTGCTCTTCCCCAAGCCTTGAAGAAGCCTTGGCTGAGAGATGGGGGAAGAGTCTGATGGAGCTGGGACTAAGAGGCTGTGGGGCCTGATGCTGCAGCTGGCAACCCTGTAGGAAAGAAAGCGGGACCGAGAGCAGGGGAGTAAAGCAGGAACTGGGAGAGGGTGAAGGAGGAGACGTGTAGACTTAGGAGGGTGCATCAGTGAGGCTTTGGGAACTGGCATGGTACAAGTAGTGAGCATGAGCCACCCTGGGAGGAGCAGTGGTGGTCAGAGGACACAGCGGAGGGGAGCTGTGGGCACTCCTGGGGACAGCTCCCGGGATTAGGTAGCAGTGGGAGTCTAGAGCTGCCTAACGAGGAAGGGACGGGAAGTGGGACAGGGTGAGAAACAGGACCAGCATAGGACTGCTGGAAGGAGCTGGGCTGAGAAGCACAGGCTGAAGGCTTTGTACCCACTGGGGTAGTGGTTCTCAGGTTTTTTTTAAAAAAACTTATTAAAAGAGGCAACAGTTCAAGTATTTTAGGACAAACATACTTTAAAAAGTTTTTTAGCATGTAATGGTTTTGGGTGTGGACAAGTTTTTCTTCATGTGCTCTTCTGCATCTTCCAAACTGAACGTAGTGTTCCCATCAGAAGTTTGTGTGTCTGCCTCACGTGACTTTTCTGTAAGCTCAGGATTTCCGAAAGAGAATGCTTGTTGAGCCATCTTGGTCTCCAGTACTTTCCAGTCTCCAGTGGGCATGAAAATTCTCTGGAAGTATCAAGTTCAACATGCTCCTTTCCCTGCTCCTCCCAGCTTGTCATCTGGTGGCTGAATGTTTTCACTTTCAGAGGCAATAATAATGTGGTTAGGTTGTACTGAGAATTTTGACCCATTTTTTTTTTCTTTTTGTTCTTTGCATAATGGCTGCTTGCAGAAACAGCTCTATGGGGAACAGGGCTGATTTCCGTAGGTCTATGCAGTTGTGGGCAGTAGATTGGAGAAGTTGGTTTTGAACAACATAGTCAGAACTAATAGGAAAAATGGGGTTAGAATCTATCAGTGATGTATAAAGAAAAAAAGGACGTCCAGCAAAGTAAAATTGCCTCTGGATACAACAGTAGAAAATACTGATTTTCAAGTGGTGGCACCCCTTGCTTTCCCTGCCAAGCCAGCCATCAGACTTGGCTGCTGGCATGACTTCCAGCCAACTCTGGTTACAAACAGGCTCGAAGTCTTGCAAGGCCCTTTTTGTTCTGGAAATAAGTGACTGTCTTAGCTTGGCCAAAGTAAGGTTACAGAGCCTAAGAAGCTTCTCTGCCATCCTTTTCTCACCCTGTGCTCACAGTGCTCAGAGGAATACCCTTGGAGCTATTCAGGACTTGCAGGGACGGTTTCTGTCAGCTCCTCTCTCAAGCAATCTGCAGAATACCAGAATATGGACAAAACTGTCAGTTATCTCCCATGGATGACGTCATAAAGACCACTTCCCATTTTATTTTTAGACCATCAGAAGGGGGAGAAAAAACAGCATAATGACGTGACTGAAGACATGGAAGATACTTGCGGCAGGCTTATATTCATTTCCTCAAGTAATGCTTTTATTTCGCAGTATTGGTGATGATGTGTCTGTTTTTCTTCCGCTAGATCTCTTATTTATTTGGATCTGATGAGTCTTGCTCCTGGCATCTCTTCTAGGACTACAGTAATGTCTTTAAGGAAGAGATTTACCTGTTCTGTTGCTGGGTGATTGATTGTGCTCACTCCCCGTACCGAGAGAAGGCGGAAGCAGACACACAGTGATATGGTTCCTAGCGTACCCTGCATCCAGGATAAACATGAACATATGGTGCCAAGGAAGTTTGTTGCGGGCCTGAGCTGAAGATAAACACTACAAGCTGTTATTTCAGAAGGGTAGCACAGGATGTTGTAAAGAAAACAAATAGTGTCACAGAAACAGAAATCTTATTCGCGCTGGTGTCTGTCAGGACTTCTCCGGAGACTTTGAGATGAGTCCCTGCTACTCCCGCCATGTGGCGAGTGCTGCCGCAGCCGTCGGTCATTGCACCTTCCTCCACAGCTGGGGGTGTGGGACACCCCCAAGCCCCCAAAGAAACAGAATGAATTTATGGATAGCATTACGTGTTTTTTTTTTTTTTTATACCCTAGCTCCCACAAGTAGAGCACTGTTCAATCGTGCAGAGTTATAACTGACCTGGGAAGGTGTACAGAATGCATTTTGGGGAGCCTGGTGGGACAAGAACTGTTTCAGTAAAAAGTTGAAGAGCTCAAGTCTCTGTATTCTCAAATGAGTTTGTTTTTTGGTTTTTTTTTTTCAGACACAATCATATAAAGTGCAGTTAAGGAAGTGTTTCCTGTAGAAATTGCTTTCAGCCCAAGGTTAAGATGTCTTGGTTATTGTATCACTGCTAATATGGGCTCCTAAACTTGGCATGAAGCGAGGAAAAATTGTTCATTACGGAGCAGGTGAAGAAAACGGGGAAGGCAAAAAAAATTATTGTTGGCATCTGATGTTTCACTGAGATGATGTGGCTTTGGTTTCCTCCTCTTCTTCCAAGGAAGAGTCAATAAAAAATATAGTAGCTATTAAGTGTGTTTTTATTTGATTTGGTAAAATGTGAAGATATGGTTAAAAACATGCAAAGCTTAGAAGTCATCAGAGTTTTGCACCAAAAGAAAAGGTGCATCATCTTGGGAGATATGGGGAGGAAGAGTCCATAGTTACTGCCCACATCTGTCTGTAGGGCGTAGGGTGGCGCGTGCCGGGACTTTGCATCTTGGCGATTCCTCAGGCTCACCGCTCTAACCTGGTCGGCTCTGGCAAGGCGTTCGTATTGCTAGTGCGGGAGGGATGGCTGGCACAGGTGAGGGGTGGCTGTGTTTTGGGAAGTCAGCACAGCTGCCTAAACAGCGGCTGTTGATATTATTTAAAATTCAGTATGTAATGAATGTAGCTGTGTCTAAATATACATCTTGAAATGGAGCACGTGCCCATGCGTTTGTCCTGAGCATTGTCCAAGGTGTTGTCTTGAGTCTGTGGGAGCTGAGAACATAAACCTGAAGATTTGAACCTCTGTCTCCTCACCTAAGCAAAAGGCAGCTTTCACAGAAACTTCTTCTTGGGGTGGTCAGTCTTCACGCGAGAGAGATGCTATACGCTTTTTCCATGACCAAAGACCACTTGGTTTAAAAGCTTGTCATCTGTGGGTGTTGGGGACCTGTGCTGTTGGGGTCCTCCTGGGACCAGCTTGCTCCTGCAGCTCAGGGGCTGTTCACTGGCATAGGCGATGGCCCCAGCATGGGACCTGTGCTGGAGCTCCCACAGGATGCTCGTGGTGAGACGGCTAGCCGTGGCCAACTGGCAAGACAAGCTGGCACGGTCGCCATGGGGGGGTCTGTCTTCCTGGGGTCTTCTCACAAAAGCTGGAAACCTCTTTTTCAGGTCTGAAGTGTGTGTGCCAGCTGTGTGAGCACACCAACTTCACCTGCCAGACGGAGGGTGCCTGCTGGGCTTCGGTCATGCTGACCAACGGGCGGGAGGAGGTGATAAAGTCCTGCGTCTCCCTCCCGGAGCTGAACGCACAGGTCTTCTGCCACAGTTCCAAGAACATCACAAAGACCGAGTGCTGCTACACTGACTTCTGCAACAACATCACCCTCCGCCTGCCTGTCGGTAAGTGCCGTCCAAGTGCAAAAGGCTGCTCAAACACTTGTGTGACAGCTTGAGAATGCAGAAATACTGTGCAGAGGACGTGACCATGAGAGCTAGCTAATGGGGATTTTAAAGGCTGTCTGTAAAACAGTAGCTATTTTTTTCCCAACTCGTTTCAGACAGGAAAATCTAAACTGCAGCTCTATTTGGGGAAAAGTGAATGTCTTGCATCTCCTGAAGATATTCCAAATGCTGTCTTTGATATCCCACAAGGTATTAACCCTGAAGATGAAAGCGAGTGTCTGAAGATAAGGAAGTGTCACAGATTTTTATGGGCAGGAATATCTTAAGGGAGTTTGTGATTCAAATTGGCGTTAGTCTAAATATTAGGAAGATGATACCTGATGTACTGGGGACTTTCCGTGGGGCATGAATCAGCCATGTATGGCAGCTGTGAATTAGCAATGGTGAGGAGCTGAGAGCTGTTAACTGGTGCATCACAAGGAAATAATGAAGACCTTGCACTGGCTGACGTTCTACAGTCTCAAAAGTCTCTGCACACAATTTAACAAGACCTAGATAGCTTGGGTAAGAATTCAGACTAGAGAGGTTTGGAAAGAAGGCAGTTAGTTGTAGGTGCTGACTGTGAATTGCATATGGGAAATGTACCCTGTGTTTCCGGACAGACAAGTGTCTGGGTTGCAGAGAGGTTTGACCTGTCCGTGATGGGGCAGGCCGATGGCGTGCGAGGAGCCGCTCTCCTTGTTGTCCTTGGCCAGTCTGTGTCACCAAGCGCCACATCTTTGTGATCTGGGCTGATGAGCAAGTACTGCAGGTTATGTTGGTGCGCCTGTGCAGTAGAAGCAAGGGGTTTGCAGTGGCTCCGTTGTGGTCAGGAAGGCAGATGTGTCCTCTCTGTTGATACGGGTCGTATGGCATGTAGGGTCTTCTGCGGGGTGAGAGGGGTAAAGGGACACCAGGTCATTGCTGGAGGATGTCTTTGGCTGGTGCTGTTTCAGCAATCTTATTTGTCTTGAACTTCGGGATTTTGCAGTTCCTTTTAGCAGCTCGTAAGGCAGCTTGTCTTTGGTGTTAGATCAGTATCATCGATTCTTGTCCAGCAGGGATGAGAAAGTGTAAGATTCCTGGTCCCAATTAGAGGGAGGAAAAAGATTTGCACTTCCAGGAGCTCTGTGTATTACACAGCTGGTGCAGTACTTGAGTCTGCCAGACTCAAAATTGTGTAATGAAGTTGATTCAGTGCTTTTTAAAAATAAATGTTTATACTATTTTTAGATTTAATTATATGACTCTTCTTTCCAAGATTTGTGTTTAATCCAGGCTTTTTTGAAAAAGCTGTAAAATATACTACTTTATCAGATGATACCTTTTAATATACTTACACCAGTGAGAGACATTACAGATAAGAAAGGTGCAAATTAATACATAATTTGCAATGATAACTTGCATTTAAGCTGCTATCGTATAGTACTTAACAGAATTTAAAAGGCTGTTGCTGGAAGCACTTTCTCTGTCGGATAAGATGCAGGAGGGCAGACCACGGGGGAGTTGCTGTGGTAGCCTTGGGGACCGTCATCTCCTGGTGCGGACAGGCAGATGCTGGATGCTGCCAGAGGAAGGTCGGTTCCCACCAGTCTGTCTGGAGGAGCCAGCCTCGGTAGAGGCCCGGCAGCTGGGAGGTCTGTACCCCGGTCTCTACCCTCACCTGTTGCTTGGGGCAGGAATAAGGATTATTTAAGTAGTTTTCTTTCAGTTGACAATAGAAGGGAGATACTAATGGTGGTCATGCTCTAGAAATGTAGAAATAAAATACCATGCTTTTTTTTTTTTTTCCCCTCCAAGTTGGGATGCTGGAATCTTGGGAGAAAACTGCTATTTATGGAGGAGCAGTGGAGGCACATCTGTCGCCCTAGCGCTTGAACTGGTTGTTGCAAAACCTCTGGTTTCATATTTCAGTACCAGAGAAAATTACTTAATTTTTAG
The DNA here is from genome assembly GCA_013400535.1 of Scopus umbretta. Lineage (NCBI taxonomy): Eukaryota > Metazoa > Chordata > Aves > Pelecaniformes > Scopidae > Scopus > Scopus umbretta. Next base: position 11,670 of record VZTL01028237.1, on the reverse strand, counting down.
CCTGAGCCCTTTGCTCTAAACATTTGGGGGAATTCATGTTAGTCAAAAATTGAACAGTGCCAGTGCTACTTGTTTGCTGGTCTTTTCTGACAGCCCTTCTTCATATAACTCATATTATAGGAGAGCTTCATTTGGGCCCCATTAAAAACGAACTTTCCAGGGGGTATAGCTGAGTATGTAGGTGAGGGAGCCGGGCTGCACGAGCCGGGGCTGTCCCGGGCTGCCTCTGCAGCACCAGTGTTCTTCACGTCAGGAGGTTTGAGCCAGAGGTGTACCCGCTGTGCCAGCAGCGGGCTCTGCTGCGGGAAAAACAGTTGGAATGGCATTGCCTAGGCTGTGTTCGTAGATGTGTTCCTATGCTTAGGAAATATCTGTTTCCAGACCAAGTTTTTAGGCAATTCCTTGCTCAGGTTGCATTTTTCCGGTTTTCACTTCTGGTCTTACATGGTACTCAGAAATCCAAATCTAGATCTTGGGTTCCTCTCTGACTGAGGGCAAGAGAATTAGAGGAGGCTCTATAGCAAGTAACCAGCACTGGAACTGTCAACTGGTCTGACAAAACACGGAGGCAGTTCTAGGTTTAGTCATTAGTCCATTATCTTACTGATTTTGTAAAAATCTTTGTTTCCACCACTGAGTACAGGCTAGGCCAGGATTCGCACAGCTGGGACTTGCTGGCTCGGACCGTGCCAGTGCAAGGCTCCAGGTAGGATTGCTTGGCCCAGAGGTCCGTGTGTAATGCCGCCTCTTCCTCCGGCATGTCACTGTGTACCATTCCGCAGCTTGTCTCCTGTTGGTTGGTTGTCCCTTGCCAGCCATGGTGGGTAACTAAGCCACTGGGTCTGTTTATTAGTGCCTAACTTAGCACACAGGCTCTCTCATCTTTAAAATATACCTGCTTTGTCCAAGTACTGCTTTAAGCCAGCCCACCTCCCACCACCCTCTCTTTCAAAGAGTAATAATGCATGCAGTTTGACGCTTGGTACAGACGGCTTGACAGGGAAGTTCTGTCTATCTCCATTATGCAGATTCTTGTTTAAAAGTAGAGCATGTGGATATGGAAAGTTTGCATTTAGGCAGGAGTGAATCCTGCAGAGGAGGAGAAGCCGTGAGAAGGTCCAATGCGGTGCACATCCCTGCCAGATGAGGCAGGAGCTTCTGCAGGCTCTGCCCTGTTACTGCAGCTGCACCCGGCTGGGGGCACAAGCCTGACCCTCAGCTCTTCTTCATGCTGACCTGCTTCGGCTCGACTGTGTGTTGATTACCAAGGGCTTACATTGTAAATGTATGAAGAGTGACTGGGAAACAATAAAATGACTTGGAGCATGAGGATCTCTGAGAGCAGGAAGCAATTTGTTTGTTTTGATTGCCCGTGCATGAATTTCTGTAGTAAAACTGTAGATGGCATTGCATGCCTCAGCAGCAGAGCTCTGTTACTGTGCCTTGCATGAGGGGAGGTTGCTGTTTTGAGTTGTTGGTTTTTTGTGTGGTTTCCCCCCGGCAGTGTGTGAAAATATACATTTTTAAGGACGGATTCAACCTGGATATCTGCTTTTTATATACTTCTTGTTGGCAGGGATTTCATTACAGTATTTTGCATTAACAGGTACTAAGTTGCAAAGTGCAGGACTAGTTTGCAGTAATTAGGGTTTTTCTGTGTCACCCTGACTTTATTTCCAGGTTTCTACTGTTTTAACTGGGATAGTTTCAGCCCCAGCAGGTGACGTGAGGTGACCTTCCCCTGTCAGTGGGATGTCGTAACAGGGCTGCAGAACACAACCTGCACGCCACTTCCTCGATGGACCTTTCCGTGAATCTCTCTCTGTATGAGAAATTGCCTCTGTGCACCTCAGCATGTAACAGGCTATTTTGAGGAGTTGCTAATAAGATCTAGAAGACTTCTTCCAGTTGTGGGCTTGTGTCTCGCAGGATTTTCAAGGCCATATTTCAGATCCGGGAGACGGTGCTGGTGATCTCTGCCCCCACCCTGCTTGGGAGCAGGATTTACTGCACTCACAAGCCTGTTCATAGATGACAGACCTTTACCTGCAGCCCTGGAGTAGACTGCTGGAGCTTCTTATAACCCAATGCTTATGTTTGGTTATGGTGGAGGGTGGTGTTTGGCCCCAGGAGGAGTAAGTACAGGCTGGGGAACTTGCTTCCCATCCCACCTCCAAAGCAGCAAAATTGGAGATTTCAATTATCTCCTTAGGTGGAGGCAGTGACTCAGCAGCTGTTGAACCAGAGCCTGAAGGCTCAGATGCTTTACAGTTGTTCGTAGATGTAGTTAATAGGACTTTCTTGAGCTCTGGTGTCTTTGCATGTCTATAGGTGTGTGGAGAACAGTTCGTGCTGCTACTCATTCTAACCTCCGGATCTCGAAACACCTAGTGATGCTGTATATTAAGTCTCCATCTTTACAGATGCTGAAAATTGAGGCCAGATGGGTGCAGGTGGGTTTGCAAATTTGTCACAGGATTCTGGGCTTTCTGACCAGGCTTCTTTCAGAGGCTGGCTAAAGAAAATGTCAGCCTCTGAGAAAAAACATGGGGATGTGTTCAGTGTGTACAGCCACACGTTTCTGAATTGGTGGGAAACTTCAGCACAGCAAAAAATTCTCTGGTTTGGGAGTTTTTCCTTTAAAAGTACCTCTGTTGTTCCAGTAAAAGGCAGCACACAGCAAGAATGGTCTCGTCTGTGCTCTGTTTTGGGTGACCTGGCACAGCAGCATCTCTAGAACTTGAGATAAAAAGTGTATGATTTCTGTTCCATATTTGCATAATGGAAAATGAGACAAAGGAGAAAGGAGGCTTTATGGAACAGGATTAAGCTAATAGTGGGATTAACAAGCTGTATAATAAGTAATTTCCAGCTCTCTTCTTTATTCCTGTTGCACAAACTGTACAAAGGCACAAATGGCCCTCATATCACCTACAGTGGCACACACTGGGATGAAAGAAAGGGAAATATAATAGAATTCCTAAGACAAGAATCGCTTGAGTATATATATATATTGCCAAGAGAGGGGAATGATACCAATTAGACTAATCGTTGGGCAAGATTCTCCTATGTTGTTGGGTTTTTTATTTTCTTTTTTTTTAATATCATCTGTAGGTTTTGTGTGAACAAACAATTACTGTTCATTTACCTGTTTTGAAAATGCCTGAAGACATTAAAGCCCTTTTAGGAAAATGGTATACGTGGATATGTTAGTATTAAAGAAGTCAGACACTGCTGTACCAGAAGTTTTATAAGGTACATATTAATCCAGAAAATGAGAAAAATCAGCCTTCAACAGATAACTTTCTGAATAAAACCCAGTGTTTGAATTACAAATTGTAAGGGAAATCTCCTTTAATTGTTTATGGACCTCGAGAGCTTCTCCAGGTCCCGAAGGGCAGAGAGGTGTGCAGGCTGTGCTGCAGGGTGCGGTTCAGGGCAAGGCTCTGGCTTTCCCTCTCCTTTACTTTTGGTGTTCTTTGTCTGTTACCGAACAGGGTGAAAAGGCCTGACTTTGTTTTGCCAGCACAGACTCGGTCCAAGAATAGAGTTAGAAGGGAGGTCTGGACAATGAGTGAAGAGACAAAACACAGTTCTTCTCGTAACTCTCCTACAATGTTAGTGATTGATAAAAACAAGGAAGATGGGGAATGGAGCAAAAAAAGAAGAGGAGGGGAAATATTTTGAATTTTTTTTTCTCTCTCTTCTGTGTGGCTGCTTTGTTTCCTCTTCACTGATGGTTTCTGAAAGCCACTGCTAGACTTCAGCAGCCAACATGAACGGTTTGTGTTACTACTCTGCTGCAAAACAGTAACAAACTTCATTTAGCTGACACTGTTTTATGTTTTGTTTTTTTTAATGAAAAAGAGGAGCTTGCCTGCTGTGGCATGGACAGCCTTGGAGGTCAGGACTCAAAAAAACAAACAAACAAACAAAAAAAACAAAACAAAAAAAAAAGTGGGGAAGAAGAGCTGCTTGTGACCAACTTCCATCTGGATCTAGTGCCTTCCAGTGGTGGGCTGAGCCTGGTCAGGGGGCTCTGGAGCAGACGTGATCGCTGGGGCCTGTGTAGGCCAGTGTGAGGAGTGCTTCAGCCCAGTAACAGCTGCCCTGAACACATCAGCCTCTCTCTTCTGGCTGCTAGGAGGTTAGCTGTCCGTGACCCAAAACGTGGGCTGCCAGCTTGGGTTGTAGTGGTGCAGAGCTGCTCAGAGGCTGGAAGAGCTGCGGCGGATGCACCAAACTTCGCGTCGGTGCAGTTCAGTGCTGCGCCGCTGGCGCAGTTCCCGCGATAACCCCCCAGCTGGACCGATTCCCCCAGGCTCTCCTCAACAAGAACCCGGCGGGCAGAGCTCCATAGCTGCTCTGTGGAGGTCTCGTTCTGCCAGTATTTCACGTGCTTTTGTCCATCTCGGCCCTCCCAGAATCGTGTTCTCTGGAGGGGATGGTAAGAATACTGCCATGCGAAGAGAAGGCAGGGCTGGGGACAGGGGAGGGGGGAAATAGCAATTCCGATAATGCGTCTGTTTATCTCATAGCTGTATCCCTGATGGGTTTGCTTGAACTTCTGGATCCTTAAAGAGACCTTTTCCAGCTGATTTCTGAATGCCCTGAAAGGGGTGATGCGGTTTGTAGTCATGGTGAAAGCTGGAGAACCTTAATTTTAGGCTCTAGTCTAAATCATGTACTTTTGAAATTGTTTAAAAGTATTATGTATGTCTGACTAGAGCCCCCATTTAGATGCAATACATTTTCTTACTACATTGGAAAGAATACATATTTTTTTTTTTTTCCCTGAGTAGCTTGGGAACTTGAACATGCGTAGTTCAGGGCTTTTAGAAGTCTTTAGGTGCCCATTAGATGTCAAAAACAAGGCAGATTTTGTATGTGAGAATGTCTTTTTCATTGGAGGGGAAAAAAATCCTTCCTTTGTTGCCTAAAAGTACTGTTGTTTACACAACTTGGAATATAAGTATACCATATTGTGAAATTGCTAAATACTGCCAGATGTGCTATTTTTGTTTCATACATGGCAACATGTCTTCACTTCTATTTTTGATGAGCAAGTCATTGAATAGTACATTCAAAATCAGATTGCAAAATCTTATGTTTAATGATGTTGATTTGATGGTTTTAGGTAGTCACAAGGGATTTTCTTATTTTCCAGAGTGTTTAAGATTGTGCAACTGCTGTAAACGTTACCACACTTATTTGGTGATGTTGTTTTTAATTACTGTTTGTACCTTGCATGTCGTGTATTTTGCACTTGTACTGTTTGTCACTCCTTCTGTGTGTGGTTTGTGCTGTGGGAAGCCCGAGGGATCCCCAAGGGGTCATGGTGTGCAAGCCCAGAAATGGGCATGGCTGTGGTGCTGGCTGCAGGGACACCGTGCTGCAAGGGGTCAGGATTGAAGATGGCCTACAACCAACTGTGAAGCAGCAATCACAGTGCTGGTACTTCTCAAGACTCCCACGTGTGCTCTATGAAGAACTGGAAGGGGTCTGAGTAGTTGCAACCAACCTTGATCCGCACTTTGTCTTTGGTACAGCCAGTAGGCTAAAGGATGACAAAGGAAGTTTTCCAGTTGACTTCTTCCAAGAAACTGCTCTAGACAGTCAGGATCTCTTCATTTCCCAGGAACTCGATGGAGACCCCGTGCAAACTGGCCCGGACGCTTCAGCTTCCAGTCTCACTGCTAACTTGCCTTCTTCACTTGAGCTCTCTCAACGTAGCAGCATCTCGGAGGACACCTGTAAGCATCACTGAACTTGATTTTATTCTGAACAACTGTCACTGCATAAGTCATAAAGCTGGTGTCTGTTTGTATTCCTGATGCTGGATGTCACCCTCCTGAGTGGATGTGAGAGAGTCTTTGAATTTTGCTTCTGCTTTGCTCTGACGCCTCGCTCTGCGGCCCCAGGATGGCCTCGAGTGTCTCTGTCTCTGCCCTCCTCCATCCTCCTGCGTCAGCCCAGGTTCCTCCTGCTCCTTGCCCTGGAGTGTCAAAATGAGCTTGCTGGCCTGCTGTGCTCGCTGTGTCCCTGCTAGACCTGCTGCTTTCTCCTGCCTGCCCCGCTGCTTGCCTAGCCCCTGAAATGCCATATGGGAGGGAAATATCTCTAAAAATTAAGTTCTGATGCAGTTTTCTCAGAAAGCCTGCTCTGCAGTTCTTTAGTGATACAAACTGTGCTCATACACGCTTTCAGTAAAATTGTGTCAGATCACTTTTCTGTTAAAATTCAAGACATTTTTTTCTGATAAAAATGGTTTTGTTACTTTTTTTTAAAGATGTACTGAGCATTTTTGAGCCCCTTAAAATTTTGCTACAAACCCTGTTTCAGTGGCTTACAATGTACAAACAGTGCACTGCAAATTGCAAATTGTCGTGTCCCAGAAGCCTAAGCTGCATTGTTGCATTGCCTAATTATGTTGGCAAATCTATGAACTGAACCTAGATTTGCAGAATGTATGACAAGGTAGTGTAGACATAGCCAGTATAATAATAAGGCTTTAATATCAAAAGCCCTTCAAAAAATGGGTACTTTCTTTTAGGTTCATCGTGAGTCGGGAGCATGTCCTGCAACGAAAAGAGTGCTTGTGAAAACGCGCATTTCTCCACTCGCCTTGCTCCACGCCTCAATGCTTTGTGCTTGTTGTCGTCACCCACTTACTCCGATAGCTGCTGGTCTGCAATCATGGCCCACGCAGTCTCTCTAAACGCAGGGTGAGACGTTACTGCAGCAGTGTGATGTGCAGCTGGTTCAGGAACAGCTAAGAAAAGCTAAGCGAAGTAATTTATTGTGCCTTTAGCAAACTTGGCTTTTCTCCTATTCAAAGTATCTCCACAGCCGCTTCCCAGTTGCAGGAGATCCTGGAAAGTTTTATGTATATACATAGGTATGTATATAATTTTAAGATAAAAAGAAAGCCAACAGTAACTGTTACTCTTTTTTTTGCTTGTACAGGTGTGCCACCTGTAACATCCAGACTGCAAGGAAACAGGCTTGAAAGTAAGAAAAAGAGAACAAACCGGGAGATTTTTAAGAAGTTGCTTCTGGGAAGAGTGGTGCTCTGGAATGGAGGGAGCTGCACAAAAAAAGAAAGACGAGAAGGAAGGAGCTGGAAGGACCGGGAGGGGGATACAGGACAGCAGTGAACGTACGCTGCGAGAAGGGACTGGTGTGACCCGGCAGCAGACCGTGTGACGATGAAGTGAAACGACTCTCCAGCAGAAGACGACGTGGGCGTACGGCGAGGCTCAGGCAGGAGCCGGAGACGTCGGTGAAGGATGTCCCACCAGGACCGCTGCTTGCTCCCTGCCTACCTGTTGACGTCTGACATGTGCAGAGCCCATAGGCTCTGCAGATGCTTAAGATCGCTTGCTGCTAGGAGCAAATACTTTCCAGTAGGACTGCTTGTCACTGCTGCTTGCAGCAGGGAGAATTGCTGCTCCACTTCCAGGGTATGGAGCGTGTGTGCCACTCTGTGAAGACGCCTGTCTGAGCCCCTCTCTTCCCACTGGTTCGGTTGTCGCTGTTCAGAGCTTCCTGACTATTTTCCTTTTGATACTGTGTGTGCTGGCCTAAAAACAATAAAGTTTTATGTTTTCTTCTTTTCATGTTACGTTGTTTTTCAGCAGTTGGTGGAAAGAACTGACATTTTATAGTAAGTATCTTGCGCGTGTTTGTCTTTAACAGCAACTGCTGATAGATAATGAATCTGCTTAGATCTGCAGGTGAGGATGTCAGTTTGGGTGATGCGCTAGAAGTGCTGTGGTTGGCATGCCAAACACCCAGGGGACGGCTCCTCACCCCGACGCATCGTACCGGCTGCGTGCCCTGCTGCATAGCACGGCAGTGCTCCTCTGCAGCCTTCAGCGTGCACACGGCTGTACGCCGCACCTCAGCCGGGCGGTCCTGTGCGGCGGGAGCAGCTCCGCAAGGCGCAGCGCCCAGCGACGGTGCCAAAGTCCATATGGCAGAGGATAACGTACCTACTGCACTTCATTTCATACCTGCTTCAGGGGAAACCTCTGCCATGTGGAAACGTAATTAAAAGCAGCTTAGGAAATCACGGTGTGTTGGTTAACAAGCAGCAGCTGCAAGGAGGGATCCTGCTTGCAAATCCTCTTACAAATCTACAAGATAACCCCTTGAGTGTCCCGTTGAAGTCTATTAATGGAAAAGCCCGTGGGCAAGACATAATAACTTTGTTTTCAGAATTGTGTGCTGTGAATAGACACGGGGCCTTCTGTTGTTAACACTTCATTTTCTTTTCTCACTTAGTTAAAGTGCATAGTGTTAAGATGTAAGGAAGAGAAGAAAAAGGAACAAGTTAACTTTGCACAGCTAACTTTGCTCCTGGCACTTCTGAATGATGGAGTGCATGGCTTGACAAGGTCCTTTGAAGAAGAAATACTTATACTGCAATATTAACTGGAGGAAAGTAACAGCCAATGCTGAGGGCCATCAGGCTGCTGCTTCACTGATGTGTCTTGGAGTCTCAGTTACTCTCTAAATTCAGATTACAGTGTACGCATTGCTTAGCATTTGCCTAAAGGGAGAGAGGGGCTTTTTGTTTTCTAGAATGGGTAAGGGGCGACTTTGCATGGTGTGGACTTCATGATTCTTAAATCTTCTGTAGCCTTTAGATCCACTGTTTGGTACTTGTGGTTCTGAATGTTGAGGGGGTTTTGGGGTCATGTTTCTGTTTTTTTGGGGGGTGGGGGGGATGTGTTAGTTGATTTTTTTTTTTTTTTTTTTTTTTTTATTTTTTTTAAAATTTTGGGGGATT
>VZTL01028234.1:7113-47182 GCA_013400535.1 Scopus umbretta | reverse complement strand
GCATTTAGATTTATGGCTGTGATTTGGGCCAGTCCCTAATCAATTCCTAGATAGTACTTTTTCATCAGCTGACCTGACAGCAGGAGGAAGGTCAGGATCATAAATTTCCCCTTCCTGAGTGCGGGGAGCGGAGGTGGGAAGTGCCTCCCCGAGGTGAGCAGCAGAGCCTGGAGCAGGGGCCAGTGCTGCCTGGGTGTCGAGTCCAGGCACCCATCCAGCCCCCTGGGAGCGCTGGGTGCCTGCCACCCCCCTCTCAGGAGCTCAGCTGCAGAGGAGCCCAGCTTGCCTGAGGGCACTGAGAAAGGGTGACCACACACTTTGCAGAGCTGTGTGGGTCAGCTGGGGGCAGGATGTCAGCCTAGGACATCAGCACAATTCTCCCTTAGCCAATATATGTCTCCTGATGTTGCCGCTTCCCATATGCCTTACCACGGCCTCTCCTGCTCCCAAAAAATCGGAGCTGTGCTGTGCAAGCCAGGCCGAGCTGTCCTTTGAAGGAGAGTATGAGCAGAGAGAATGCTGCCCTTGACGTGCAAGGCGTAAGTTCCTCAGCAAAGTGCCCCAAAGTTAGATACTCACAGCTATATTTAGCCATCTACATAAGCCATCTGATTTTCAGCACTGTGAATTTTGTTTCTAACTTTACACAAGCTTAACTAACACTGTGTAGGTGGGTCTGAGCTGCAAAGTGCACAGGTTTGGACTCAGTCCAAAAAAAGACACTAAGCAGAGAAGAGCTGAGTGCCTTTTGCTCTTGGACCACCTCTGTGGCTCTTTCCTTTCCACTAGGTGCTGTATAGCCTCCAGAGGTAAACCCTGTTCCTCATAGCCTCCTCTAGCTCCTGAAGCTAAAGTCCCATTTCCTTCAGCTGCTCAGAGCCACCCCCTCTACACATCCTCGTGTTTGTTCCCACCATGCTCCTGCAGCCCGCTTGTATGCAGCAGTACCATCCATCCCCTGCTCACTCCACAAGCAGGCAACAGAGGCATTGAGGGTGTTGGCACGTTTGTTTGCTCCACTCAGAAGGGATGCTCAGACCCTCCCTCACCACCCTGACGAAGCCCTTGCTGGATAGAAACATCAGCAGGAAAGTGTGGTGTCACATCAGAAATACCTGAAGTACTCATGGTCAGCATCAGTTGGCAATGACTTCTGCTTGAGTTGGTTGGTGCAGGCTGCCGTCTCCTTCTCTTTAGGGAGAGCTCACGTGATGGCGATTTGATTCACTCTGCTCTGTGATGGCAGCCTCCATTCACCCAGTAAGTGCAGAAAGTACAACCAAAAACCCCAATCCACTCATCCTCCAGAGGCGGAAATGAATGCGAAATGACATATGCATCCCTGTTTAGGTTACGGTATTGCAAGCTTTTAAGCACCACTGCCCAATGACTATGGGGCAAAAACCTCTGGCTCAGATAGTGACTTCCCAAATAACGTACAATTTGCGCTCTCAAATTAAGTGCTGACATGCAATCTGTTGCTACCAGAGGTAACAAACCAGCCAGTTTGGACTTTGTAACATCTTCACAGCAGCATGGTACGTTTCTGCCCAGCTTACCAAAAATGAAATTAGTATTTGATGTAACAATCATATTTATCTATCACATCCAGCATCGTGAAATATATTGGTCAAGGAGAGTTCCCACAGAACAGCTCAGCACTTAGCTCCATGCAAAAGCTGCGAGAGGGTATGAATTATTATGACTCTTTTTAACAAAGTAACAGATACAGTTGGTGCAGTCAGGGTTTTCAGAGAAGCTCAAGCTCCTGATAAATATGTCACAATCTATGATAACTTTGCCAAGTCCTTTAATATCTATCCTACAGCTCCAGTCATTGCCGTCTGACTCCTGCAAAATGTGGGACGGAAAAGCAAATGTCAGTAAAATCACTTTGTCTGTTTCAGACCAGCATATCATCTGCCTCAACGGTAAATACATGCCGGCTCCTTCCCCTCTGATGGATGCCGAAAAGGCTCTTTGTTTACCTTGTTCTTATCAGAAGGTTTTACCCAAGAAAAAGGCTTCCCCTATCTGATTTTTGGAAGTGGTTTAGAACCCACCCACCCTGGGTGGCAAGGCTCCTGTATCCACCAGTGATAAAGCTTGCATCTTCTCAGCTTCATTGGTGTAACCTTTTGTCTCTTCCAGGTCTGCCATCATGTCTCAAACACTTAGCTCCCAAAACAATGGTATACCATCTCATTTCTTTGGATTGAGCTGACATAGGACAAAGGAAAGCACCCAAGGATCACTGAGCCCTGCGGCACCTGGAGGTGACCACCCCATGCAGGGAAAGTAAAGAGGGCAGGTTGTGGGAAGGAAAGAGCAGTGCCCACATGGACAAGAGCTTGGGGAGACGATCCCCTGTGCTGGAGGGATCGCTGGGTGAAATGGGGGTGAGGTATTTGAGGGCATGTTCTTGCCTGTCAAATAGCAAGGGCAAAACTGCAAGGCTGGATCTCAGCCTCCTTGCACGCTGACATATTCAGAAATGGATTTTGTTGACATGTAGGAATCAAGACCTTTTCTTTGATGCAAAATCTGAAATTGCCAAGAGATATTTTGAATGACTCTTAGCTCAGGGTGGATTTCCAGATCACCATTACAGACATCTCTGGGAGTTGTTGCAACACATGGCTTTTATCTGGCAAATGACCGCTACTTGCTCACTGAAAGCATGGAGAATGGGTTGGGGTTAGGATTTCTACAATTTTTCTTTTTTCTCTCTTCATTCCTCTCTTTCCAGACATCTGCTATTACACTACAGATGAGCAGCAGTCGGTATGGCCTGTAGGAGTAATGCAGGACTTGGGGAAGGAGAAGAAGGAGTTAGAAGTCATGCAATCAGTCTGGGAGATTAACTGGGAAATGCATAATGAGCTTAGTTTTATCAATTATTACTTTTAAAGGACATGGAGGAGAGGGGAGACTGAGGACATCTCCTCCAAGGCATTACAAATCTGTGCTAAAGAACGGCTGTTCAATGAAACACATAGTAAATAAAAACGCAATTCCTAAAACACAACATAAAACTCAGTGCAGCCTGGAGACTGAGAAAGGTCGGCATTCCAGAAACAGCAAAATCTCCCAAGCAATCAAGGCAAGGTAGAGCCCCAGTACGCGGGTAAGGACTTACTGCATCCCTTCCGAGAGCCTTGTCAGTGTGAAAACCCCAAAGGTCCTTCTGGGGAAAAAGGCTGGGAGTGGGGGAGAATTGTATGGTAAATATTAGCCTGAACAAGCACATAATAATGGGACCAGAACCAACACAGAAACTGCCCGTGCCCCTTGACAGAGAAAATAGATCCAAAAATCAAATACGAGGCCCACATGTTCATATTATCTGCCTAATCGCAGTCCCACTGTCCCTGTTTGTTTCCCTTCCACTCGTACCCTGAAGGTGCTCAGTGCTCCCTCGAGCCCTCCCAAGCACAGGCGGTGAAATGGTTTTGCCCTGGGCTTCCCCACCCACCCCAAGGCGAAGGGCAGGGTGGGGAGTACGGCACCCATGCTGCCTACAGCAGAGCAAGGCACGGCTGAGCACACGCCTGAGCTGAGCTCAGGACCCACCTCACCCATCATTTGTGCAGCGAGCCCTCCGGCCGGCGCTGGCAGGCAGGAGCACGCACCCAGCCTCATCCATGAGTGCACTCAGGCTGGAGAGGACACAGGTGGGAGGAGGCTACAACCCCATCTGCCAGATACCTGCTCTCCTGAAGTCTGACCTGCTTTCATAATAATCTTTTAAGTCTCTCTTTTCACCTTTTTATCTGCGGCTGTGATGAGCAATCCCAAAATGACTGAGCTTTCCGCTCGCCCTCCATTTGTTCAGTGTGTCGACCTAATCCTCCTTCAGGGGCTCCTGGGGTGCAGGAGCCTGGACCGCTCAGCCGCTGTCCCAAGGACCTTCCTCCTCCATGGGCTGCAAGATTAGTCCTGCACTGTGAGATTGCTAGAGCCCTCCGCTCGGCACGTTCCTGGCTGATTTTCTGCAGCCGGCAACCTTGTCAAGGGGAATTTCCTTTGACACTTCCACTGGGGGAGAAAGCGCTGTCAAGAGGGTTTTAAAAGCAAAGCTGCTGCTGGCTGATTCACTTGAAGTAATCCAAGCCAGCGCAGGAGCTCATGACTGCAGCAGCAAATAGGCTGTTGGACCGGGGATGCCCACCCGGCACGGGCGGTGGGTACGGGAGGTGCATTCAGGATGAGGCTTGGCAGCCTGGCAGTGAAATCAAGGGTGTGAAATTAGACAACGGCAAGGAAAGCCAGTGAGCGGGAGCTGGCCTGGAGTCTCCCGAGTGTTATCTAGTGCCTGGGAAGGAGACTGAAGAGAGGACAGCCCGAAAAACTCCCTGTGCTGGCAGCGGGGCTGAAACGGCACCTCGCACCCTGGGCTTGAAGAGTCAGCGTGGCAGCTGTGCAGGGACGGGGGAAGAGACGTTGCTGGGAAGAAGGTGAGACAGGAGAGAAGAGCTTTGTGTGCAAAACAGAAGCTCAAAGTACAAAAGTAAGACAAGGAAATATTTTATGTCTTTTATTAACCTACGCAAAACAGCAGGACAGAGAACAGTATTGAGAAATAGTCTCACTGGGAAAATTTGCAGACCTTTCCTTCTGGCACCACTCTACCACTGGCAGCCATGCAGATGAATTAACAGCTCCGGTATCTAACCCCGGCCGTTGCTGTAGCGATTCAGAAAACAAAACTCCAGGTGTCCTGGCTGCCTCGCAGTGGTGCAGTGACCCACTGCATCCCACACCCAGCACCTACACCTTCATCTCGCTCTTGCTTTAGAAGGAAAAAGGATCAGTAGCTGGGCCTTTACAGGACTTTCCCTCCTGCTTGCTCGATCACAGTGACTCTCTTGAAGAGGTCACCAGTAACAGGAGCAGTGATGGTGGGTTTGAGAGAGGCTTAGACACTCCTGTGTGCAGTTTTCCTTTCTCTGCCTGTTCCCGCCAAGGCTGCTGCAGCAGAGAGCAGGAGTGGCTCATGGCATACGGGGCAGCTTGTTGGAGGAAAAGGTCTTTTGGAGGAACAAAAGCGGTGGGTGAGCCCATCTCTCCGGGAGTGAATACAGCGTATGTCTGAGAAGTCACTGCTCTGCTTTTCAGGGCTGGGCTTGTTTTGGTGACCATTCCCCCCAGCGGTGGCCGGCACCATTCCCATGTCACGCAGTGCCTATAACTCACGGAAATAAAGCACGTCCGACACCCCTCTGAGACATGTATTCTATATGAAAATTTGGTTTATTACTGTCAGACCCACAAATCTGGATCCGCTGTGTAATTCTACCGGCGTCCATCAGTCAGACAGACACATTTAATGAGAATGAGAATTTATACCGCTACTTCCTATATTGGCTGCTGCCGAAGTGCAATCAACAGTCAAGATCTTCCCTTGCCAAGAAAATTGTCCCTGAAAGAGTGCTGGCATCTCAATGTTTCAGGAGAGCAAACCCATGGCTACAGGGGTGCCTCTTTGGTGGACGCAATCCTCCCATGCTGGATACAGAACAAGGGTGTCTGTCCTGCGTAGGCAGGAGAGGAATACGCAGGCAGTCAGCAGAAGAGATAGAAATGTATAATGGATGATCTTGCTCAGAGCCTAGGAATGTACATTCCCCGGTCTTCTCGGGAGGCAACATGTTTGATTTCCTCCAGCTATTTTTTTTTAAAGTGCTGTGTTGCGAATATTGAAGAGTTTAGGAGTATTTGCATCAGCTGTAGCTGTGGGGGCAGGGGAAACTTCTCCAGATGCGTGTGGCAAGTCAGGTGCCTGGCTCTCATAAAGCGACACTGCTGAAAATCCCCTTTTCCCTCCATCCTCCCTGCTCTTTCTTCAAAAACCTTTGCCACCCTCCTGGCTGCTGCAGAGAAGTCAGTGAGGGTAAGAAGGAAGAGGTGCCATGGTATTCCAACACTTGGAAAGGTCCCCTGTTTGTCAGAGAGGTAGGCATATTCCAGGTCTCCCCCTGCATAAGGGTGCCCCCGCTGTACCTTGCATTGCATTTGTCCCCCTGGGGTTGCCCCACCATTAAACTGAAGCCTTCAGCAACCTGTGACTGCACACTCGCATGTATGACTTCCAGCCGTGACCAGGATAGCTGCCTTCGTGCTTTGGTTACATGGCGTACACCAGCAGCACTGTGCATTTTCCCCGAACAAGGAGGGGGTTCGTGTTTCAGGAGACAAAGTCCGCGGGGATGATTTTGCTTCTGTATTAAATACTTCCTTCTATCAAAACCAGGCATCTGGCACTTTGAACCCTTCAAAAAATCAAAAGTAGAAAAGGGCCTGAGCGTCTTCCTTTTGAAACTATCCCAGTTTTGCTCATTGACTGAATTTAGTAACAGTTTCTCTGGAGTAAAGAAATTTTGGCTGCCTGGATTTTGAGCCAGACGAGAGACCAAGAAAACACCCTTTCCATCCAAAGTCAGTTTGGACCAGGATCATTTTATTTCTCCTGACAGACAGGTTTTCTGACTTAGAGCAAGGTACTTGGCATACACTCTTCCTGCATTACCAAGGAGCAGAGGTCACAGGGAAACAAAAGACCAAAACTACATTGGATAAGACCTGTCAACACCTACCATTTAATCTGATGCTGAGCCACTACCCTACACGCAATGTTGCTGGCAAAACCCACACTTACGAAGACAGGTTGAGAGAGATGGGGTTGTGCAGCCTGGAGAAGAGAAGGCTCCAGGGAGATCTTATGGCAGGCGGCCTTTCAGTACCTGAAGGGGACCTACAGAAAAGATGGAGAGGCACTTTTTACAAGGGCATGTAGTGATAGAACAAGAGGTAATGGCTTTAAACTGAAAGAGGGTAGGTCTAGATTAGATATAAGAAGAAATTCTTCATTTTGAGGGTGGTGAGGCACTGGAACAGGTTGCCCAGAGAAGTTGCAGGTGCCCCCATCCCTGGAACTGTTCAAGGCCAGTTTGGATGGGGCTTTGAGCAACCTGGTCTAGTGGAAGGTGTCCCTGCCCATGGCAGGGGGTTTGGAACTAGATGATCTTTAAGGTACCTTCCAACCCAAACCATGCTATGATTCTGTGATTCTGTGATTCTGTATGATTCCTTGCTCCTGCAAAGAAAATGGTGTTGCAGTTTTTGCAACTCATAAAGTATACCTTGTGGGTGGTACCTAGCCTGAGCCACGTTTTGCATAAGATCAGATCCTCACCGTGGTGTGAGACCACAATTGGCTGTCTCTGACAAGTCTGTGTTGGTGGTTCTCGGGCAACATCACTGGTAAAATGCTGAAATGTCAAAAACCCAGCCTTGAAAGTGCTGAGCATCCTCATTTCCCTTTGATTTAAATGGGAGCTGAAGACACACAGCACCTTTCAGGATTTGGCCCTGTGTCAGCAGATACTGGCTGATATGCTCTGACTGGCTGTCAAGATTGTCCTTTTTTCCATTACTTTTTTTCCAAGGGAGAGATTTGTCTATGATTTCAACTTTGCAAAGGCAAACTAAGGCAAAAACTATTCTTCTGGAGACAGAGAAGAGAAACTGCAGCTCCCTTTCTGTCTGTGTTTTCCGTGTTTGCAGCTCTAAGGGTCCATGTTAAGAGACTAGAAAAAAAAATGGGACGCTATTCCAACAGCGGAGCAAATTATTCTTCACAAACATAGCTAATCGAGGCTGCAGGGTTGCAATCATTCATTATAGATGGGCATCAGCAGAGAATAAAATGTGTCTTCTAGCCAGCTGCTAACCCCCAAATTAGAGGAGCCAGGGAAGTACAAGAACTGAAGCTGGCTGCTTCTGAAAACAGGTCCTGGTTCAATGGGAGGGGAAGATTCCTGCCCTCGGGGCCCCTTTTACAGGTCAGCAGCCCTCCTGCCAAGTTCTCACTACAAATACCTATAACATTTAGCACCACGATCCTGGTCAGGTTTTGCTTCATGGTACTTAGAAATCAGACGCGTGGAAATCAGAGGTGTGTATGAGGTAGGTGATGCTACAGCGTCCCTGAATTTTTAAAGCACCGGGCTCCGAAATGCAAAGCTGCCAGGGGTACGCTAGCATATTTCAAACCTGTGAGTCGCTCTCATCGGACGACAGAGCCTGGTTACGTTGCTTTCCCTTGGGAAATTCCCTGAGGCAGGAAGGCGGTTGAACTACCATGGTTTTAACTTTGATATCTGAATGAATATCTGCTAGCCTCAGGCAACCGGGCTTCTGTTAATTTTGACCAGGGAGCATGATACACTGTGGCAAGCCGTGTCACTTAGGATTGTGTCTGCTTAGACATGATGCCTCTGAGTAATGTAATTTATATTTCATGCACAATTGAAGCAGCTAATGGTATAATTCTCCAAGGGGGAAACAAGTTGTTACAGCATTAATTACATTGCAGTTGCCATTTTTTTTTTCCACCCTGCGCCGAGTGCTTTCGAATCATCAGCAAAACAACAGCAATAGCTGGAATCACGTAAAAGGGTCTCTGCCCCGGCAGCCACGGGGGAGGCTTGGGTCCCTTCCCTGCAGGGGTGGCAGCCCTAAGGTCTCGGCCGGCTGCCGGCTTGCGAGGGCAGGCTGCCTCTTGCGTGTGCTGCCCGAAACTGCAGCTTGGCGCTGGGAGACGGGGTTTGGAGAAGCAGCCAGACATGCAGAAACAGCGTTGGAGAAGTCAAGAGAGGCTGTCGATCCTGGGTGTCCCAAGAGGTGGTGAATACTTAAGTACCCTGGGATTTGGAGGAGGCATAGCTGCGTGCCTGTGTGTCTGCGTCCTCGGTGGCTCTCTGCAGTGACTGTGACCGCTAGGGAGCAAGGATAATTCGAGAAGCGTGGGAAGAGTGGACAGAAGTGATAAAAAACCTCTGATGTGTCTGCTAGCCCGGCTTTCCCCTCTGCGCAGCAGCCAGGGAGAGGGTGCCCTTCCTTCCGCCTCTCAGCCGCCGCTGCAGCCGCAGCAAGGAGAGACCATCCGCAGACGAGATGAGCACAACCCTACCAAAGCAAAGCAGCCCCCAGGTGTCACGAGGAGGCGGATTTTTGTTTCTGGGGGAGAGCAAGTGGCACTTTGGTAGGCCAGACCCTGGGGGTCTCACCCAGTCTCGGAGGCCGGGTGGCGAAGGGAACCGGGGGCTCCCAGGTGCTGGGAGCAGAGCTGGAGGAGACAGCGTTGGAAAGGAGGACCCAGCCGGAGAGGAGCAGTGATGCGTGCGGGGGAAAGCCCTTATTACCAGAGCTGAGCCACGGCGGCAGCCTCGGGTGGGCAGAGCGGCCGAGGCAGCCTCAGGCAGGGGTTTGGGAACGGCTGGCTGTGCGTAGCTCTGGGCTACAACGGGTGTTTCTTTTTACAGTTTGCCTACGGCATCAAAAACCACAGAACCAGCAGCTGAGCTGGGAGGAGGTGTAAAAATAGTCACAGCTACATAACCACGATATGCCCGGGCTGGATGTAACCCGAGTGTGCACTGTCGTCAAAAAAAGAGGAGAGAAGGGGAAAGGAAAGGGCAGGAATTACACAATTTAGACTGCTATGAAAAGCACGGAATTAAAAATAAAACTCCTTGTGTGTGTTTTGGCTCCGCAGCACGTCTGGGAGGGAGAGCAGCGCGCTGTGCTGCCAAGTGTGAGGCTGGGATCAAGAGGAACATCTGTGCTCGGGCTTCCCACACTGTCAGGAGACTGGCAGGGTAGTACAGATGACACCTCTAATCAGGAGGAGGAGGAGGAGGAGGAGGGCAGTGTGACAGGGTGGACGAGGGAGGTGGCCTTCGCCTACGCTGAGAGCGCTGCCCCTAGCAGCAAGCATCGTATGCACTGAGAGCCAGTGACCGTCTTCATTGTGAGAAGCTGGTGGCACAGATCGGAGTGCTGCAGGGTCCCGGGGAGGATGCTAAGGGACATTTGCTCTCCCCATACTCAGGCCCTAGTTTCGTACAGTCGTTTATTTCAAACTGAAAAGGAACTGAGTGCAGATCCATATGGAAACTGACGCCGCGCATCTACGCGAAGATATTCCAAGCATACCATGGGACATAAGATCTGAAGGAGGGAGAACTGGAAAATTATTTATTCACGGAGAAATACATCTTGTAGGAAGCCAAGATTATTCAGTTCAGTTGAAGTTTAAACTGGAAAACAGCTTTGGCAGGAAAAAAAGTATGAAGAAATGGTTTCTAAAGATTCATTAATATCTAACTGTTTCATATCTGTCACTTCCAAAAGGAAATATTTCTATGGGGAAGAGAAATTCAAGTATCATTCACTAGGAGACTCAAGGACCATTCTCCAAGGGGAGGAGCACACATGCACATAGAATGTGCCCTCAAAGTGGTTAAATATAAATCAGTGATTAAATAATATTAACATAGTAACTATCCATTGATGAGGGGACTCCACCTGCCCAAGTGGATGTTCTCCCTCCAAGGCTGTGTCCCTCACGCTCTGTCCCTGACTCTGTGGGGATGCTGCTATTTATACAGGAGCCGATGAGGAGACACAACCACCCCCATCCCTTTGGGATGTGCTGCTGCCTAATAGCTGGACACTGTCCAGCAGGATGAAATACCGTGTTTCAATCTCTTTCTGCAGCAAAACCACAACTGAACTCCACTCTGTAATATTTTAGCTGTGAACCTGAATCCACTATTTTTAGCTCCTGAGGTACTTGGGGTGTCTTTGCACCATACTGGTGACAGCCACAGAGATGCATCTTTAGTTCCTTGTAAACCCAGCTCTGGATCCCTTATCTGAGGAGGGAGGGAAAGGAGGAAAGAAAGGAGGGAAAGGAAAAAAGGAGACCCTTTTTTCTTGGTCTCCATATAAAACTGAAAAACACAATGATCCAGGGGGAGATTTGAAATAGATGTACTCCTGTGGGTTAAATCATTTTGGGTCATTATAGCATTTCATGGCACAGCCCAGGAGAACAGGTACAGTTAGACCCATGCTTGCTCCAGCCATGCTCGGGGCTGGCTAGATGCAAGCCACCTCCAGCCTGGGAGCCAGATAGCCACGAGTCAGCCCCGGCCCAGCTCCAGGCTCATGGGGGATCTGGCCGCTACAGCAGTGTCTGAGCCAGCTCTGAGCATCCACCCAGCAAGCCTGGGTCTGGCTGCAGTCCCTCATAGCTCCAGCACTGACCCAAAGTGCTGGTCACCCACTGAGATCCTCTGGACTTGTTGCTGAGTAAAAGTTGCAGCAGAAACCAAGGCTTGGGGTCCTGTCTCTGCACTGATTTTTTCCTTTTTGTTTTTTTTCCCAATACAGATAATTCATGTTAGAGTTAGGGGCCCTTCTACAGCTCATCACCTTGAGAAATCAGGCTAGTGACGTGGGAAACCCTCACACGGTCTGAGGTTGCTGGCTTTAGGTATTTGGGATTTCTTTAGCTGTTTGTTTAAAACCAGCTGGAAGCTACACAGTTTAGAGCTGGAGTTGAATTTCTGCTTAATCTCTGCTTGCAAGAAAAGTGTGTCAATTTTTTTTTCCTTAAGCAGTGAGGTAATTAAAGGAAGAACAAGGCAGATTTGCCATTCTGGGAGCTGCTGCTGTATATCTGCGCTTCCACAGAGAAGGCTGGGTACTGCTATGAAGCTGTTCCAGAAGGAATGTCAGAAACATGCTTTTACTGACGAATAGACAGAAGCCACACTTTCAGATAGGAATATTTACCTGCCCTGCCATACACCCCAGCTGCTGCTATGTCCAATATATAATAACCCAATCAATTTTAATATCCTACTGCTCTGCAATAGCCAGGAATCTCTCCATTTGGAAGAAAGGGGCCACATTAACATTCAGATTGTAATCCACATATCCTAAGCATTTTTATAGCTGCTGCCGTATACCTGTGGACCTGGATCAGGGCTGGACTCCACATCCCCTCTAGCTCCCCCAAAATTCAGGGGTGTTTGGTTCCAGGATCTTCCAGGGCTACATTTTTCAAATCTCGCATGCTCATCTCAGCCAAGCCTCTGCGGCATGCTTTTTGAGCCCCATGCTGCAGCCTGCCCACCATGCTGTGAGCATCCTGCAAGACATGCTCACGCAGCCTCAGCTGCGACCAGCCAACAAACTGAGCGAGTTGTGCTTGTGGGAAAAGGTCTGGGAAGAAGGAACAGGGCTGTGGCACTGCTCTTGGAGCATGAGCCATGGGAGGGGACCGATCATGAAACTGAGACCCACCAAGGCTGCTAGCGATGGGCACTACTGCACGGCCTGACCTGCCCTGTCCATCGTCACACAAGAAGCCGCAGGGGAGGTTGGTCCATTCCCAATAGGTCCAGAGGAGCATGCACAGGCTGTTTCTGCATGTGAGGCTGCAGCGATACGTCTTTGCCCTTTACAGGCCTCATGCAGCCTGGTCTGCATGCGTAACCATCTTTGCAACTCCCATGCCAGGGTAAAGGCATCCCAGGCATTTAAATCCAGCCCCTCCAGCACGCTGGGTCCCCTTGTCCCTTGCCCCACCTCGTGACGCTGCTCTGTCTTCAGGCAGCGCGGCAGTGCCAGCGTCCAGCTGGAGAGGTGCCAAGATCATGCAGGGAGCTCTGCTCACATCTGAGAAGGCTGGAAAAAAGCAGCCAGGAATAGCCAGCATTTCATAAGAAGCCTCACGAGGGCTGGCGCTGCAGCCCCACTCTGCAAACCAGCAGAGTTCAGATAAGCTTTGACGAAGTATCCAAATTCTCTTTTAATTTCAGCCTTTTCTTGCTTTTGGCTCAGCACCAGCCTGGCAAGAGACGGAGCAGAGGGGATGGAAAAGAAGGCAAAAGTGTGCCTGGCGAAGAGAAACCCTACACCTTTACACATTCTGAAACGATTTTTGCCCCAGCCTTGGGCCCCATTGTGAAACAAGTGTTCATGCCTGCAAATGCTCTCTAGAAAATAAATGGCGACAGATTTGCATTTAACCAGCAAAAACTTCCACCCAGGCTTTATCTCAAAATTAAGCAGGTTTTGTTTTGCTAGCAAGTGTTAGCCCCCAGGAATGGGGGACTGACCCTCTCAGTTGGTGTCTAGGCTGTCACCCTCAATGACAACCTGATCCTGCGACAACCCATCTTCCCTTGACCCAATGGCCTCAGCTTCTTTTGGTTAGAAGCCATGGTATGGAAAGGGAAGGAGTTAATAAATATTTGCTTCATATCCCAGTGCAAGGATGGGATTGAGCCAAAACACGCAGACAAATCAAGGAGTGCACCAGCTTGGCCATCACAAAATAAAGTGAAGGCCAAGGGACAAATGGCCTTTGGCAGTTACTGGATGTGGATTCATCAGGCACGTAGGAGAAGCACTCAGCCTGCGTGTCCGTTCAGTACCTACCAAGCCTGTCCATAGTGGTGCTATATGGGTAGCTGGCTTGCATGTAAAAGCTATTCATCAAGAAGTACCCTAAAACCGCATAGTCATTTCACAAGAAATGCCACAGCTTTTGGATGATCTTTTAATCCTTGCTAGATATACGAGCAATCTTCCTCGTGGCTCAAATGGAACTTAGGCTTTGGACTGGTTACCCGTAGCCCTACCACTGACATAGGATCTGCTGCTATGGTAAAGACCTCAGCAGAGAAAGAAAAGTGAGACTCCAGCAGCAGGTTCCTGCAGCTCTGGCCAAGCCGCCATCGGCGTTGAACTGGGTGAACGCGTACGTGTATCAGCAGAGCCCTGGCCAATTCAGAAAAGAAAAACATAAGCCACATCCATGTCATGCTGCCCAACTGTGAGGATGTGCAAGAGGGCTTGGGACACCTCTGCAGACCTGGGAGAGATCTGAGTCCCGACAGCTGCTCCAGACCAGCAATTTGCAAGACTCTTTGGAAATGAAAATAGGCATATGCCAAAAAAAATCCCTCCTGCGCCCCAAAACTGATCCCAGATGAGTCCGCTTTATACAAGAATCACCTTTTATTGTATCACCAAAGCAGCAGCCCTGGCTGCCGCACAGACGGCAATCCTTCCAGATTTAATGCAACAGCCATGTGTAATGACACACACAGTTCATCACAGAGGCAGGTAGCAGGGCCCTTCACTCTCATTCATATGAATATAATGCCCACAGCAATGCAACACATCAGCATTTTTAGAGCCAACAGTTTGACTTGCATTGCTCTGTTATTTTTAATCATTTTAATCTGCTTTTTTAGCATTCTACTTCTTCTCCATTTTACTTCAAAACAAGACAAAAAGTATTCAGCAGCTAATATCTCTGTTTTTTAATGGCTTGAAAAATAATGAAGGAACATTAAGCAGTTCCCGAGCCTTCTGGAGCATTGGTATTTTTTAAGATGAGATTGATCAAAGAGGCTGTGAACTCTAATGGAGATGGATTGGCTCAGCACATTAATGCCAGCACGGAAGCCGGTTCAGCGTGGATCCCAGCCTCTTCCTTTCATCTGCTATGCACTCCAGCAGCCAAAACCTCCTTGCTGAAGCAAGACCCGGCCAAGTACGAAAAATTCCCGGTTTCTTATAAAGGTCCAGGGATGTGGAATTCATTTTTATACCAGCTGATTGTTTGTGCCACTGTTCCGCTGCGAGCAGCGGACAGAAAAATCCTCTCCCTGAGGCTGTTGTCATGTGTCTGAGCTATCCCAGCCCAAGACCACACCGTGCCTGCGCCGCAACGCAGGCAGCTCAGCGGTGCGTGAGGAAGGCAGGAGCGGAGATTTTCGTCCACTTATTGCGATGTAAAGCACACGCCTACTTCTTCTGTGAATCTGCCTGGTCTCCCAGTAAAGAGGGGCACAACAGCCTGTGCCGTGGGGATGGCAAAGACCTACATGGGAAGCAGCGTGGCTCCTGAGGCCGCCTCTGCAAGGGTGTGAGGAGAGGCCAGCAAGGACTCTGCCCTGCCACCAGCACCTGGGGACCCTTCACACCCTGCTGCTGCTGCTGCTGCTGCCACCTCCTCAGCCAGGACCTGTGCATGCAGCTGGTTATGGAACGATGCCTTGGCTTGCCTTGCTTTCTGGCTGCTCTGCTGAGTCCCTGAGAGTAGCACAACCATCTTAAAGGGATTTTTTTTGTTGTTATCCTTTCTTCTTTTGTGGGAGGGACCCACCAGTTCTATAGCAGCCTATAAATCCTGTGGTACAGGAGGGACCTGATCTTGGACACCCTACATTTGCCAGAACCAAAGGCATGAGCCCCAGCTGCTAAATGAGGCGAAAGCCACCCATTCCCCATTTCCAAGCAGTGCCGGGACTTTGACAATTGCTTTGGCAGGGGACCCAGATCTGCATCTGTTGCCTCTTTAAAACCCCATCCGCTATCTTTCTCTGTTGCAGTCCTGTTGCTTTCTCCTCCCTGGGTGAATCCAGCTGAGCTTTTGGATGCGGAGTGGGCTGACAAGGTTTGGGGCAGCAAGGGGAGGAAGCGACTGGCAGAAAGATCTTGTTTTGAAGGGAGAGTCACTCAAAGCGGCTCGTGGGATATGAAGGGCAGCCTGTGTGCAGCTTGCGTGTGCTCTCTGTTATAGGAGCCCAGACCTGAGGGCTCAAAGAGCCGGGGGGAGGCCCAGGGATGGGCTGAGATACGGGTGCTGAGGGCAGCCACCAACCCCAGCTCAGCTGCAGGCAGCTCTGCAGCGTATCAACACAGCCCTGATGTCCAAGGGCTTTTCCACCGACCAAGGAGAGATCTCCTGGAAACTGCGCTTCAGATATTCCCGGCTGGCAAAGTGTCAACACTGAAGCAGAGCTGCAAAGCCTCCCTGGGCAGCGGGGGCTCACTCACCTTCCTCTGTTAGCGGTACATACTTCCAGCAAGAAATACTCACTGATAGCCCTTGCTTCCCACCAGGGCTGCCTGGGCTCCCGCTGCAGCCAGGGTGTGGATATGCTTTGGGAGGAGTTCAGCTCCGCTACCCACCCAGGATCCCCGAGGCAGCAGCGCTCCCCACAGAGGCATTTTGCCGCTTGGTGCTGCCAGGGCTGAGTCCATGAGTCTGGGTCGCAGTGAGCTGTGCCAAACTGACCTGCCAGGGGTGCGCATCCAGAGCAGAGGCGTGCAGATGGTGCCCCAGCCAGCTATGGGGGAACTAGGCAGCAGTCATGAAGAAAAGACCTGGTCCCCGGGCATAGCCTCCTCTCTAGTCCCCATATCCCATCTCCTGGAAATGCACTGCTGCTTCTTTATATCCCCTGAGTCTGTAAACCTTGTCAGGGGATAGCCTTTACACCCTAGATTTAAGGTAATGTAGTGACTATAAATATT
This sequence comes from Scopus umbretta, assembly GCA_013400535.1. Lineage (NCBI taxonomy): Eukaryota > Metazoa > Chordata > Aves > Pelecaniformes > Scopidae > Scopus > Scopus umbretta. The sequence continues at coordinate 30,991 of VZTL01028234.1, read as the reverse complement.
GTGTTTTGAATAAAAGAGTCGTGAATAGTAGATGAGTCCATTTATTGTTAAATGTCATATTTAAATGTTTTAACACTCAGCGTCCCAGGTGCTGCACCAGCAGGTGAGAGCACACAGCGGTTTCATTGTCAGTGAGCAGGCAGTATTGCACAGGGTAGGAGGAAGAGGCCACAGAGTGAGAAGGTTATGCTCTAAAGTTTTGCCAGCATGGCCGTGTCACATAAGCATGTAAAGAAAACACTGCCCTGACCCACCACCATGTCAGGGCAGTCCCCTGCACAGGTCCACATCCTTCTGACAGACCAGACCTTGCGCTGGCGCAGCCCAGTACAGGGCCCTGGCTGGCCCAAAGCCTCATCACACTGATGTTTGCTCATCACCAATGCCCACTAATTATGGCAGTGGTGATGGGGAAGCCATAGCTGCCCACCTAATTAAGCCAGAGTGGAGAACTCTTCAGCTACCCTGCTCCTGCTCCTTCATTTTGCGTTAGTACCTTGTTATCATAACAGTAGCGCTTTATAAATAAGCAAGGTGTGCACAGATTAGTGTGCCTTTTGTTCATGCCATCATTATTTTTCATTTTGGAGGCTAGTATTTATTTGTGCTCTGTTTTTATAACTCGTGCTCTTTTCTTCCCAACAGCTTTAAGAGCAAGGAAGGCAAGATTTAATGCACCTGAAATATCACAATTAGCCCCATCATGCTAATACCTTAAAGGAAAAAAATAAATACTAGAAATTGTGGTACTTTGGAAATTCCCCTGCGCTACGGGAAGAAGGCCTGCTGGTCAGGACACATTGATTTTTTTCTGAATCCATCCACGCAGGATTCAAGGACAGGACAAAACACTATTAAGTCAGCAAGCAGAATGCAGTAAATAATGAGAGAGCTGGAGAGGGCTGAGGCTCTGCGCTGGCTGAGTCCACATATAAATTGTGGTGAGCTATGCATCTTGGCGTCGTGATGACACTGTCTCCCGAGCGCAAGGGAAACCCAAACAAGTAACAAGAGCTGGAAAAGCTGGTTGGGACTCCAGAAGTTTTGCACATCGCTTTCTTCGGGGAGGCAAAAAAAAACCTCCTTCCCCCACTCCACAAGAAGCTCTGCTGCTCTAGAAATCTCTGTGGATAAATACCACCACTACCACTGAAGCACAGTATGCCTGTGCCAGACGAAGGCTTTAGTGCAGGACAAGTTCTGCTAGGAAAGCAGTGCTTCTACCAGCAGGGTTTAACTGGTATAAGCTGTGTCAAAGCATTTTGCCGTTGTAGTATTGCTGCTACGCCTGTGCTGGCAAAGCGTTTTTCCTCGTGTAGCAACACTCTCTGGCCTAAGGCTTGTTTGTGAAGGAAGGAGAGGGGAGAGTCCAACAGATAAAAGCTTTCCACAGAGCAGCAGGAGGGAGAAGGCAATGCGTTAGCTTTTCCGCTCCTTTGTCCTCTCCAACCCTCCATGTACTTCAGTGCAGCAGCTTCCCCCAGAGTTCAGGGGAACTAATAAAGTATGTAAAATGCTTTGTGTGATCAAATATTTGCAGGGCCGGGGTCCTGGTTAAGTGACGCAGGGAAACCAGTGAAGAGAGGATGCCCCTGCTTGAAGACTCACCCCTGGTCTGATGACTCGGCTGCTTCTCGTGCTTTGGCCCAAACAGAGCTGCAATGTTGGCATCCCTTCAGGAGGGCACTTCAGTGCATCCCTGCAGAGCACCAAGCACCGCTTGTGACTCCCAGTTGCCAGTTCTTGTGATTTAATCACCAGCCTTACCCTTCACTGTGGCTTTCTTCCAAAAAGTAACCACGTGCAGCAAGAATCTCAGCTTTCCTTTTCTGGAAATCTCTCTTGCCTTCCCTGTTACAAAGAAAACCCCAACTGAATTCTCCTAGGCCAGAAACCAAAGGGTGCCAAAGATCTGGTGATCACAGAAAGCACCCTTCTGAAAAAGTCTCATGATGTTCTAACTGGTTTGATGGTTTGGGACACTGATGTACAACACTTGGGCTCTGGGATGGACTGGCGACATTGAAACAATATACCATCTAATACATTTGAAAGAAAGCTATGTTTATTCACATAGAAAACATAAAAAGGGAGAGCCTGGAAGTAAATTAGAAAAATGTGATCTCAATTTACGTTAGCTCTGGGAAACAGTGGCAGTTACTGGCCTTGCAGATAGGCAAAAGGCTGTTTAGTGCTCTTTACCACTGAGGTTGCATTGGTGCTGGCATGTCAAGGCAGCTCGAGATGAGCTTTTCCTCTGAGCTACTCCTACACCAACTGGTCTCAGCATCCAGCTTTGCTCCTGCCTTGAATTTATCTTTGTTCACTTCTTGGTCCTTCCTCCCCGCCCCCTCTTTATCCTCTTCAGTACCCTTAGCAGCAATGCACAGCCCTCCCAGGGGTTATTGTCAGCCCGATGCGTGGTGGGGAGGGGAAGTTTGATTCAGTGTGACCTCCTCTGAGATCCGGAGCACCTCTGACAGACCTTCACCCTTTAGCCTGCCTTGCCTCTGCCCCCCGCACCATTTATGCCAGCCCTGGGGCATTCAGGAAGGGTGTCTGATCTTTTGTCTGAGGGGGGAAGGAGGCAGGCTCCCCCTGACCCATTGATACCAGTGCCAGATGCCCTGACCCCCAACAGTGCCTTGGGGTGGTTTAAGCCCCTTTTCTCCCTTGGTGGAGACAGAGAAAGGCATCAACAGGGACCAGTAGATGCCATCTGGCTTTGGTCCATCTCTTGTAGGGGGCAAGAAGCCACACTCTCCTGTGACAATGACAGCTTGAGTCAGTCCTAAGAGTGTTACCAAGCAGTGCCCAGTAGTTTCACTTCCTTTCATTTTGGGGAATTCGCTCTACATCTTTCTGCTTAATGTTTGGCATGTTTGCAAGCTGGTCACTAACTCACTACGTGGAATGAGGCACAACAGAGACACCCCACATGTCCTATACTTTGAAAATGAAGTTGTGGAGGTCAAGTCCCAACTCATCTACAAGAGTGTACTGCAGCCAAATGTATTTTTTTCAGGTTTAATCTTTAACGTTTGAAACAAAAAAGAAAGGGCAGCAGCATGCAAAAATAAAGCCCAAGAGAGCGTATGGTACAGAATAACCTACACCATAAAGTGGCCATGACAAGCCTTGACAGGGCAACTTAAGGTGTGCTAAAGTGAAGATGTGGACATTCTAAGCCAGATCTCATCTCCCACACTTGTCTTGCACCCAGTGCTCAGGAAGGACTCGTTGCAAGACACCAGTGAGGTCTTCCCCCACGATGCCTGCGGCTACAAGCACTCACCTCCCCAGGCAGAACACCCGGGGAAGAGTTAGGTGACATGTTGTTGGGCTACCACCTCACCTGTGCAGGGAGAGGGAATTGCCATGCTAAAAGAAGGGCCAGCCTTGGACTTCAGAGCTGCAAATATCCCCATTTCGCAGGAAGCTGTGGAACCAACCCCTCTTATCTGAGCCCAACCATCGCTGTTTCCAGATGCTACTGCTTGACACCTCTGCATGTCAGTGTTTCTGTCTGCCTGGACCCTAGCCAGGCTTCGCGCCCGGCCTAGTCTCTAGTCCTTGCTTTTCAAGCATTTCTGAGCAAAAAAGGTCACTTCCTACCCTGTGGACCATAGCAGTGTGATGGCAGGCATTTGGGCTCAGAGGAAGGTATTTGTTGGCCCATTCCAGCACCAAACCCAGGTGAGCTGCAGCTGGGCTCTCCTGGTGATAACCAGCAACAGCACCAATGGCAAACCCTGGTGCTTGCAAAACTGGCTTCTGCCACACAAAGAGGAGCATGCGGCCCATATCTCCCTACATGTCAGACAAGTTCTGGACTTTGCAATTTCCTCACCGAACACACAGGGCTGTATTTCCATGCATCTGTTGCAACACTGTTGTCCTCTTGTGCATGCAGCCATCTCTGCTTGCACAGGCTACGCTTTCCCCGGTGCTGGCGTGCACCAAGCTTGCCTTTTTCCATTTAATTCTCAGAAATGGAAATGATTGCCAAACCCCTTCTGTGCCCTGATTTTTAGGAGGATAATTGTTAAACTGCATTTGGAAAAAGTAGGGTGATGATTCTCATGACATGGCGATTTACTGCTCTAGCAAAAGGGGCATGTTGTGGAGCTATCACCAAGACAGGAATAGATTACAGAACTCCTCATTTATCCAATTAGAAATTCCTCTACAAAAGAGAGCAGGTAGGAAAGCTGAGGGAGTCTAGAGCAGCCTCCAAGTAGGAGCAGCAGAGGGATGAAGAAATGGGCTATTTTCAAACATAGATTGAGCTGTATAAGAAGTAGTTTACATGCTCTGCAACAGAAGGGTGTTGCAACATGTGCACCAGGGAAGCCCCTTCTCCCTTACATGGGTGGTGTTTTTCAGGAGACATTAGGCACTAAAATCTGAAAAGTCCTCAGGGGATTTACCAGCTCAAGATGAATTTTTTATCAGAAAAAAGTCTCGTAGGTCTAGCTAGGCTGAATGTGAGGATCCTGCCTCATAACAAGATAGGTAGTTGCCATCCCCTCATGGATTTGAGCCTCTGGTCTGAACTAGGAAAACAGACTTCAAGCTGTTTTCTTAATCCCAGCTGGGTCTGCAACTCTCCTCAAGACCTTTTTCCTCTTCTCTTGCTGAGAGGGAGAAGAGGAAAGGTTTGAGACATCAATATTTTTAGGCCCAAAAATAATCCCATCCTGTTCCATGCCTGGCTCTGAATGGCCATGAGATGGATAGCACCAGACCTTCAAAACAGTCCCTGATTTTGGATGCTGTGTGGGCTGTGTGCATGGAAGGTGCTGACTGTGCACTTCCTGTCACACACAGAACATTTCCAGATAATTCCCACGTAACCCCAGCCAGCACCTGCACTCTCGTCAGCCACCCTTTTCCTAGAGCTAGCCAGCACAGAGCTGTGCACAGAAAGCCATTGATGACTTTGTCCCTCATGGAGGCTCAACCCTATAATCCCTGCCCCTGGTTTAACCTGGGCAGAGGGAGTCCTGCCCAGGTTAAATACCTCCTTGCAGAGGTGTTTAACCTGGCGGTACAACACTTCATCTTCCTGGTCCTCTCTGCGGCAGGGAAGCAAAGCTCCCCTGCACTGGGAGAAGGCAGCACCTGCGGCGTGCCATGGCTGTGCATCCCTGCTTGGGCACATCGGGGGAGCGCTTTCCACCCCAAGCTACACAGAGCATCAGTGTCTTGCCGTGCTTGCCCCAGTCCTGTGACTGCTAGCCCTGACCGCCAGCCAGTCCCCTGCGTCTCCTCCTGTCCTCCCATCCCAATCGGCTGCTCTTGGTATCCCACTGGGGATCACCGTCTCACAAAGACAGCTGATGCTCCTGCATGGAAGGCAGTGGGAAGCAGGGAAGGAAACTAGGCTCAACCCAAACCACTGTGCGGGAGTGTGGGGGCACCAAAGGGACTCTCCCGGTGCAGACCCGGTAGCACAGGCTGCAGCCTTGCACATGGGGCAGCCTGGGGCAGGTCATGTCGCCAGCACAGCCCTTCTGGAGCCCCGGCTGGCGGGGAAGCCCTCTGCCTGGCTGCTAATGCTGCTGCACATGCATTTTGGTTTTTAAGCTGTTGCTCACAAACAAAAGTGTTCAGATGAAAAATAAACCTCTTAAAAATCCCAGCCTATTCACTCCTGGCAGTCTGGTATTCCTTCAAACTGTCAGACTTAGCAGATTGTTTACTGGAAACGGTTCAATTGGCAGGACCTTCTGCTGTGCAGATGAAATTTTAAAATCCCGTTTCTTGTTGCACTCAAAGTCTCTCTTTCCACTACATGGCTTCACAGAATTATTATTCACTTGTTTCCCATTGAATCAAAAAATACCCTCTCTCTTTCATTTCTATGGTAAAAATGTGCAAGGGATATTAGCCCTCATGCTTCAGGACACAAGCCAACAGCTAAGTGCTTGGGCTGGAGAGAAAACTTTTCCTGATGCGCACAGTAATGCAGAATAGTCAATTATCCCCAAAGTGTCCCACCCGGCCAAGATGGGGAGTCACACTGTTCAGCTGGACGGACAAGTGATACACAGCATGGTACTCTCTGCAGACCACCCAAGGGTCTCCTCATCTGGGGAGCTGTTGCTGTAATAAAGAAAATTTCTTGCAACTCCTGATCCTGCAAATTTTGTCATTTCCCTTTCTGTGTGCAAGTGCAGCAGGAGAAAGACCTTCAACCTGATATGTCAGGTTCTCGTTGCCACCTTTGCAGTGTGTCCCATGAACAGCTAAACTTCTGGGGCTGGGGCCTCCTACATCGCCAGCCCCTTTGGGTCAAACACCCCATTCCCTTTTTCATTTGGCTAGATGAATGCCTGCTGGTTGCCAGCAGGAAAGGCTACTGCTGTCAACTTCATAATGCTTGTTGGGGTTTAAGGCAGAAGAACCTGCTGTGAATGTGGGGCTCTTCCCTGTCCCACCTCCCCATGGCCCATGTCTGCAGCTATGTTCCAAATCTTGCCCTTTTGTCCTCTGCACCTTTGGCTGCTTTGTCCTCTAAGGAAAATGCTAAAAGTACTTGCATGCCCCTCTGCTGTGGTGGTGCCTGTGTTGGTTGCCTGTTAGGTGGTTCAGGACTGCACATACCTTCTGGGCAGGATATCTTCCTCTTGGGCCTTACATCCCACACTGCTTGCCCCAGGCAATGTTGGTGTCCAGCAAAGCTTGGAGGTGGGGGGGATTTGCATCCTCAGCAATGCATGGTAGGGTGGCAACTCTGACCCAGAAGACACTGCTTTGGCCTCTCTGACCCGACGTGCTTCTCTTAAGGATGTCAGGATTTTTAGGAAGGTGTCAAAGCTGTCTGCTCCTCTGCCACAGTTTCTTCCACTCATCCCTTGTTTTCAGCCTGCTGCTAGCAATTTCCCTCATTGTGATGCTGAAGCTTATATAAGCCCGATTCCAAATGGGATTGCCTCTGCGGCAGTCCCCAAGGAGCCACACCTGTACACAGCTCTCCCTTGCCAGGTCTAGGAGGTAATGTAGGATTTCTATCAACAACTGCTGGTCACATCTCACTACCCTGAAAGTTGTCTTCTCCTGTGCTGGTATCAGAACAAGTTGTTCCAAGAAAGTGTTTCTCATGCAGTCAGTGAAATGACCTCCAGAGATGGACCTGATGTGCCATTCCCAGTCATTGGGGGACATTAAGATGGCCCATAATCAATCTGTCAGCAGGTGGAGCAACTTTCTTTATCCGCAGGCAGAGTCCTCACCAGTAACCCAACCAGCGACCCTATTGCCCTTGCTCGGGGCTGCATTTCATAACTGGACGGAGTGCACCCCGTGGCGCTACCCTCACTGTGGTGGTCCTTCACGGGCAACTATGGTCCCTGTGCACCACATGATTCATGCTGCTATTGTCCCAGCGTTGTGGGAAACCTGTCCCAAAGCCAGCTTGTAGACTTGATGAGTGCTTTCTCATGTGAATAAAACAAAAGAGCAATGGTGCAAACATGGACAAAACAGGGCAAAACAGGGCAAAACACCCAAACAACAATTAGCACACACAGCCCTCAGCCTCTGACTTTACTTCTCCCTCCTGTTCCCTTGCTGCTCCTTGTGCCTTTCCTGGGGGACAATGAGGTTCAGTGAGCAAGCATTTGCGTTGCATGGAAAAAACTGTGTCTCCCAGTATAGGAAGAGAGTGCTTAAAATTAAGATGGGGACTGAGAAGCATAAAACACCAAGTTTTTGCAACTTCTAGCCTCTGTGCATTGATGGGACTGAGCCAGGGAGCTTGGATATGTCCCACTGAACCGGTGACGATGGGGATGGAGCTAAAATGATTTGTGGCGGTTCATTTCTCGCACTGCAGGCAAAAGGTGATCCTCTCTGCAGCAGGGAACAGATAGAAAAGGGTTGGGAAGGCATCACCAGCAAAACTGCCTGCTGCCAGGAAGAGACATGGGGCAGGGGGGCACTGGGGAGCCCCTTGCTTGGTGCTGGGCCTGGGGATGGCTGGGGCTTGCTCCAAGGGAGGCTCCTCCAGAACCGTGCATGCATGCCTCTTCTTGCTAAAGCAGCACAGATACTTTTTTAAGCTGTGGTTTGGGGTGGGAATGCTCTGTTAACCAGCAATTTGTATTTCTTCTTGGATACAGGCTGTTACAGATTTTAGCTCCCGCACAAAGAGCTCGCCGCTGACTCGAGCATCGCTCCCCTCATTCCCCATTCAGGCTTTCCCGAACACTTCTGGGGCAGAAAATGAGTGCTGGCACCGGGTCCTTAGCCCCGGCTCTCTCCAGATCCAGGCAGGAGGGACACACACAGCTTGCCCCACACCCATGAGCTGCATCTACAACAAGTTCAGGATATCCTCTCTCTCAGAAAAACGAGTTGTTTGGTAATGATATTCCCCAATCATCGCAATGCTGGTGTCACGATCTGATAAATGTGGCTGTGTCCAGAGGTCACTGCCGTGGCCTTTTTCCTTAGCGGCGTAGGTGGTCCTGCCCCCCTCCCGCCTCTCCGTACCGACGGGGTAAGCCAGACCCGGGCGTCACGCATGATGTACATCACAACTGCTTGTAGGATAGCTGTCTTGCTCTGAAATAACAGCTGATTCCCGGCTAATAGATTCAGTAATCTGACACCCGGGCTGTAATAATTGTATCTGAACAAGGCAGGCTCCAGCCTCTGCCAGCCTTATTAGAATGAGTGATTGTTTCCATCAGAGATGTAGCTCTGGTGCATTCACCTTTCCCGGGCTCCGAAATACAAATTGAGCTTCTGACCTTGGCGGATACGACAGCTGACCTATTTCCTCCTTTTTAAATAAGGAGAAAAGAGACTTTGGAGGGAAAGCACCTGCTTTCTGCAGGCTTCCTTCTGCCGAGCTCCTCGCTATCGTAAGATAGTTAAATATTTGGCCTGTCGCTATTAGCCATGACGACGGTCTGCCTAAACCACCGAGCTCCTTGCACGAGGCACAGAGGCACAATCCTCTCTTCCCACTGGGTTTCGGTTTACTCCTAATTTCTCTGCTCCCCAGCACAGCGTGGCTGTCGAAGGCAGCCCCTTTTTGCTGTGGCTGTGCAGACAACCAGTCCCACTTGCCCTGCCCCATGGGTGTCTGTACCACAATAACACCCAGAGCTCCAGGGACCACGCTGAAAGCTGCAGGGCTGCTGAGCAGCGCCCCTGCCACCGCTTCCTTGCTCCGGGTCTCAGTCGGCGCAGAAGGAGCTCTCCCGGGGCAGGGGGGAATGACCCCCTCTGGCACCGACTGGGGTGCACTGAGACTGATGCTGATGGGTTTGCAGTGGGGCCCAGGCTTGCCCTGCCCGGAGAAGGAAACGCTGCCCGCCACGCTTACAGCAACAGCATGGGTATGCCAGACCAGGGAGGGGATGACTCCCAGGAGACTTGCCCTGGGAGCCGCAGAGCCATCCGCTGAAAAAAAAACCACCTCCTGCCCTCAGCCATAAGCCCTCCCACCACCACCTTCAGTTAGCAAGTCAACAGGCCTGGACCACTAATCCTAAATTTCCCTGGTGATGTGCCGTGCGAGGCAGGTTTTCCAACGGGCTGCAAGTTCCATCCCACGCTGTGGCTGTAAATATAGCTGGGAGGGAGATTTAGCCACGGTCCCCACTCCCCTCCACATATTACTTTTCCTGAGGTTAAACGTCAAACGTCTCTAAAATATCACCCGGGTCTGCAACCCACACGCACTTCAGGAGGGTGCCAGCCAAACTCCCCCCAGGGCTCTGCCCTGATTTATGGAGGTGTATGGCACAGTGCCTTAAATCGGGGCATACATCAGATAACGTCACGGGAGGACGGCGTGCGTTTTGTCAGAGCTGGGATGCTAATACGGGGAGGGTAGGAACAGGGGCAGCCCCAGCGCGTGCGGCTTGCTTTTCATATCTCCATCAAAGATGGTAAAAAAAATCTGTCCTGCCTCGGTGGCTGGGCGGAAAATTGTGCTTGAGCTCAGCAGTCGAGGCACCGGCAACGTCATGGGAGATTCCAGCTGCTTTGCCTTGCTGCTCCTCTTTAAGTGAAGAGGAGGGCTGCCTTACGGACCATGGGCAAGTCCTATAGGGCTGGTGGTTCAGCACAAAAGAGGGAGACAGGCAGGGTGTTAGGGCGATGGGAAGGAGATTTATGTCTTTTACTGTCCATCTGCAAAGCAAAACAAAAATAGCTGAAACACTGGTTTTCTGCTTTATCGGCTCTATGAATAAGCATATAAATTTCTGTGACATTTCTGGAGACTTGCTGAAGGGGAAAAAAATTCATCCCTTAGGACCTGGCCAGCAGCAGTGGCAGCATATGGTCTGCTGAAATCAGTGGCTGAGCGCGTTTTGTGTGTGTTAGCATTAAAAAGGTGACTTTGCGAATAATTTCAGAACCAGAGAGGGTTTTTCTCTTGTTTCCTATTTATTATTTTTCTTTTTTAATCCTGTCTAAGCTGATGCAGCTGTCATAGCCAATAACTCTTTAGTAAAGGAGCTGGGCTGTTTTCTTGATTGGGAAGCGCCAAGGGTGCGGAATTCGCTGCTGGCTTTTGGCCACCTCGTGGGAGCAGGTTCAGCCTCATGGGAGATGGAGGAGAGAAAGGCAAAGTCCCCTATGCAGGTGAAGAGAGAAGTCAGGGGTGTTTCATTTTTCCTGGCAGCTGCAGCTTCCTCGGAGAAGGAGTCGGGGCCCTGTAAGTCGGTGGGAAAGCAGCTTCAGTCTCCCGGCTGCAGAAGGATGGCAGGGGAGCTCCGTTTCAAAGATGGAACTCACTAGGGGAAAAACAAATACAAATAGGCAACTGTTTACTGTAGATAAAATGTGGCTTTTTCCCTTTCATCGTTGACTAAAACCGCGTGTTCTTTCCGGTGAGGGAGGCAAGAGCCATAATGCGCTGTCAGAAAGACGTCTTTCAGCAGGCAGCACCTCTGGATGTTTATCTCCCTGCCATTGTGTTCCAGTGCTTTGAAATGTAAAGGGAAGACGCTGCTAATCACACTGTTGCTTAAAGATCAACAGCCAGGCGGGATGTACTTTGTCACGTTTTCTCTTTGGTCTCTCTTTTTCCGTAATGAAAACAGTGACATTCATTCAGGCTTGCACACCAGCGCATGGCAGTGGGTTTTTAATGAATCACTCCTGCCCTTTCCCTGGGCTCTGACTCCGGGGCGCAGCCGGAGCTGCCTCTGGAGCATGCTGATTGCCACCGGAGCCATGGATCGAGCTGCTGGGGGAACGCACCTTGGTATCGCATCTCGTTTCCTCTAGTTTGGACTGAATTCGTCCCACATTACGTTTGAGTTGCATTGCTGAAGCCAGAGAGGATGCAAGATGTAACCGAATGCTGAACGGCAGAAGTCTGATGCAGGATTTCTTATCCCGCAGAAGTCTGATGTGGGAGAACAGAGAGCTTTAGGGGTATAAAAAAAGGGGAGTGCGAAATAAAGGAAAGAAATGCTTATCTGTGAAAAGAAATGAGCCTCAATATACAAGACACCTCTTCCTCCCATGATGGTCTAGGTCAGTAAATAACAGAGGAGAAAGGAAGAAGTAGGCACAGAAAGCTGGAACGGTAGTTTATTGAAATGATGTGGCTGAAGGGAGAGGGATATTTTTACTTTAACACAGGAATTTCTTGTGCTCCTATCTTCTTCACTGTGAGATTAGCATAGAGGTCTTCACTTCCACTTTCCATTATATCCTGCACATGGGGAAAATGCAGCAACTCAAAGTTATACAAGGAGCGTAAGGAGAGGGACAGAAATTTAGCTCCTCTCCTAATGCCGATTAAGTAGAGCAAACAAAGAAGAGAGTAGAAACGTGAGCCACCAGTTCTTCCCCAGCAAAGGCTCTGCTGAATCCTATTACAAGGATATATCAAAAGCAATAAGACAATTTTCTTCTTTTGCCTGCCTGATGGCCAAGGGAGGTATCATCCAGACGATACCTAGCAGCAAGAAGGCTAGATCACGCCGAGTAACTGAAGAAATGCATCTGCAACGCATGCGTCAGGCATTGAAATGCCAGTTGTATTGGCTTTCCCCAAGCTTTTTTTGCCCCATTCCCATTCTCCTCCCGGAGTGACTCCCTGCCTGGCAGACTAAAGGTGGTTAAGCGCTTCCTTGGAGCACAGTCAGGGGGAAGCAACGGCTCATGTGAAGCCACGGTCCCTGTGCAGCCTAGGAAACACCATGCGTTTTTGAGCAGCGTCAACCAGCTTTTCCTCTGTGGACAGTTTATATCGCTGCCACAGATGCGGGGTGCCCAGTGCTGGGCAGGAGCAGGGCTGTGGACGGCTTCAGGTTCCCAGCAAAGCCCTGGGTACCTTGAGGCATGGCGCTCGCAGGGAGAGCAGACCACCGGCTGCCGAACTGATGGGTGTGTGTCTCTGGCAAAGACCGCTCACCGGCCCATCTGTAGCAATGTAAAATTGAGGGGTGAGCTCTCCTTCTGACAGTCAGGCTGCCTGCGTGCAGCTGACTTAAGGACGAGGGGCTACACGGTGCTAAGCATGCCGCTTACCTTCCAGGCCCCTTCCAACATGGTAAATACTTATTTAGATGGTGCCCTGCAATGTGCGGTTGGATGTGACCCATAAATCCTGGTGTTAAACCGGTAAAATAAAAATCCAGTGCTGCGTCAGCTCGGCCTTTAAGAAGGCAAAGCTGATAAATAGGGTTTGATTGGCTCTTTCTACACCGATGCCCCAGAGCAACACCCTCTGCACGAGTGTGATATTGCTGCAAGCTGACAGTACAAAGGACAGACGCATACCCGTGCCAGCCATTGAGCCGGCTGCCTGGATTAACCCTGATTTCCTTTCCTGACACTCCTTTCTTCTCCTGAGGAGGGAAACCAGGCGTGAGAGCAAGTCCCTTTGCCTGTCATGCTGAGAGCATGGCACTGGCAGTGTAATTCAGTGCGCTAAGCCCGGTTCTCCCCTCCCTGGTCCCCGCTCTGCGGCGGTCTAACTCCACCTAAGTGAAGGATTTACACCGTCTTACACAAGCGGCGTGAGAAGGATCAGGCTATGACAGTCCCGACTCCCAGCTTCCTGGGAAAGGCAGAGATCAGCTGCCTCACAGGTCTCCTTGTATCCCTTGGGCTCTTTGAATTGCTAAGGATTTCTTAGGATGCGTGTGGGACAGCATCTCTCGTGCACCTTTTCAGATTTAGCCTAAATGCCTATGGGAGGATTGCCACTGCCTCTGACAGCGCAGCAGCTGGCTCCCACCGCCCCGCACCGCTGTTGAGATGACAAAATGACAATAAATACAAATCTTATCTGTCTAATAAGGCGAGTTCACTGCGCGGCAGGAAGGAGCCTTTCCATCGAGATGGTATCTGCACCAGCTGAGGCGACACCCTGAATTCGGCAGCAGCGCAGCCTCATCGGGGAAGGGAAGAGCAAGAGGCAACTGTGCTTTACCCACTGCCCTTTGGCGTGTTCCCGAGTGAATCTGGCTTGTGGTGGTGCTGGGACTGGTACCTGCCCAAAAGGAGCCTTAGCTCCCAGGGGGTGCTCCACTCCTTCTTGCCGCCTGTGTGCTTGCTAGTGGCCAAGCTGACGACACGCCAGGAATCTGGTGCCACAACACAGAGTCAGTACCCTGCTTTTCTGCTGATCCTCACTCACCACCAGCTGGCCCAGGGCTTGCAAGCAATCAGCCCTGGGCAGGAGGCCAGCTGCCCAGCGGTGAGCATGAATGAGGGGGAAGGTACTGGCTGCCGGTGGGAGGCACCTCCAACACCCTTGGTGCCTCTGGGCATCCCCCTCGGGCAGGCAGCCCCTATGCCAGAGAGCAGCAATGCCACATGCTGCACCTCAGGGTTGCATCCCTGAGGTGCATCAGCTGGCCGGCTGGGGGCTGCTTCCCACCATCTCCAGCTAGCTCAAGGACACTGCTGCTTCTCAGCAGGAGATTACTGGTGTCATGTCTTCATCAGCCCTAAGTGACAGAGATGTGATTTTCCTGGGTGTGAATTCATTGGAAATGTTGGGTAGGTCAGAAATAGGCACTCCCAAACCTGTCTTCTGATCCTGATGCCAGCCTCCTGAAACACACCAAGTGCAGCCAGGTAATGGTTATACCCACTGTAGACAGGAGATGGGACGGGAAACAACGTACCATCACTCATATTGATTGTGGGAGCACAGTGCAGAGCTATAGCACAGGCCAGTCACCTGCATTTCAGCATATACCACTTGGAAACAAAGATTAGAACTATAGGAACATTTTGGTTTTCACTGATTCACTATCCATGATGAAAAACTGAAGGTGAGGGAAGGGATGTGTCCTTCTGGCTCAAGGCAGCGAGCAGGGCTTTTTACTCAACTCCTTCAAGGGGGAGGAGATACAAGCAAGTTTGGAAGCAAGACAACATTTAAAATGAAGAGTCCAAATGTTTGTAATCACAAAATGTTTTGATTTTTTCAAACTGTCTCCTCTTGGCCGACCGTTGGTTGAAGTCAGCACAAGCGGGTAAACTTCAGTCTGCAAAAATTGCAGCCAGTGCTAAGATGCTGTGTGGAGCTGAGCAGGTGTGGGACCAAATGTCTCTGCTAAATGAGAGGGCTGCGCAGGTGATGCTCCTTAGAGCATCTGCCAGTAAATAAGCTCTCTCCTGCTATTTGTCCATCTAAGATAATGTTGTAGAAAAACTGCACAGATTACCCTCAAATAAGTAATTCTCTGTATGCCTATATGCCTTGTTTTTAATAAAGAAAACGACCTGCATCTTGAATGCAAACTTTTCTGACTGCTGAGTAAGAGCAGAATATTGGAGTTTTCTGATAAATTTTCTCCCTTATTGCTGAAATTTAGGCTGAGAAAAAGCATCTTGCACTCCTTTCTCACACATCTAAATTTGGAAACATCAGCTGTTTTTTGGGGGAGGGATAATAACTCCCTGTTTTTAACATCCAACTCAATACATTTGTGAAAGGGATTATACAGGACCTCATCCACCCATAGCAAGGGATTGAACGTAATGACCGGGGAGGGCACCTCTGCTCTCATTTTTAATTCAGGAGTTATTTTCTGTCTCAAAGGCAGGGAAAGCGAGTGAGGCATTTGCTTCGGTTGGAATGGGACATCAATTTTAAATCTCAGTTAGCTCGACTCAGCCACCCACGGTGTTATCTCGGTCACCGCTAGAGAAGACCTTGGGATCTGCACTCTGCCCTCAGGGTTTCTTCCTACCCTGAGAGTAATACGCCCTCAGATGCGGAGCCCAAGCAGTCAGTAGTGCTGTCCTCATTTTACAGAAGGCAAAACCAAGGCACTGAGGACAAGGACCCTTGTCAAAAGCCACCAGCATGGTAGGAGCAGGCCAGGGGTGCAAACATCCTTCTGCTTCCTAATCATGATCTGCTCCCGAGATGGTGGGTAGAACCTCACGTGTGTGATGACACCTGGCTGCCTTTGTCTCCATATGCCTTTAGTTTGAGCTGGCATATGAGGGACACTGATTGAAGGAAGAAGTCCCAGGGGCTGGTGGGACCTAGCAGGCTGCAAGTTTCTCCACAATACAACCTGGGGTGGAGTCTGTGGCCAGCTCTGCACCTAGCTGTCCTAGCACTGGACGTGGGGAAGATGGGGGGTAAAGGGGTGGCGGCGCAGTGGGAAGAGGGGAAGATGAAGGTGGTCATGGGGAGAAATGTAAGAAAGATGAAAGGGATCAAGGAAAGGGATAAGGAAAGAGAAGAAAGAAAATTCGTTTGGGATGTGGAAGAAAAAGGCAAATAACAGTAGTGGTGGTGGTGAGCAGGAAGAAAGCAAAAGGTAACAAAAAGAAATGGGAGAAAATCAGAATAAAGCTAGGAAAGGAGAAGCAGAGGAGAGAGCATCCATCCTGCCAGCCCCCGTGATGGCTGTTATTTGCAGATAGGAAGTGCTGCCTGCAGAAAAGCTGATTGAAGCTGATTGAGAGAAAGAATGGGCCACATGTGACAGATGTTAGCCACTTCGCGTAATGCCCTACTGGAAGGCACTCGGATGCTGTGGGGATGACAGCACTCGAAGAAACTGTGTGGAGCACAGCAGCCCTGGGAGCAGGCGGGAGGGAAGATGAATGGCAGGAGCGCTCCAGTCCCCTGATCTCAAAACGGGAAGAAAAGAAGAGAGAGCCGAGAGGCGCGCTCTGCCTTTCTCAGGCTCTTTCCTGCCTCTCTCCGTGCTCGATCACTTCATCCAAAACCAGGTGAAGGCCTGAGGCAGATGGGAACTCCCACTCCTTTCTGCAGGGAGCAGGGCTGCCTCCATGCCCTCAGCGCTTCACCACTTGGAGCAACGCGCCTACTTCAGCCCAATGCCACCGTGCCCGGTGCCCAGGGCCTGCCCACGACTGGGGATGAGGTTGAAGGGGGCTGTCCTCCGACCTCGGCCGCAGAGATCCGGGGCCAGCCCCGGAGCGGGCATGCAGCCCCCACACGTGCCACGGGGCACCCTCCTGCCAGCGTAACCCGAATGCCCCCTTCGTGCCCCGGGCAGATGTGGCCGTGCCGTGGCATGGCCTCTGAGCCGCAGCGGTGGTCCTGCAGCCTCTGCCCAGCAGGGAGGTGCCTTCAGTTCCCGATCCCATTTGCAGCCTTCGCTTCAAGAGCTGGCTGACAGAGGAGCACTCGCGGGCAGGGTTTGGTTCATGTCGTGCGTTCAGCTCCCGTTTTGATGGTGGAAATGAGAGCGATTGCAGCCTGGAAGGTAGCAGCCTGAAGGGAGGGATGTATTGAGCACCGTTGCTATCAGCATCTGTGCAAATTGTTTCTAAAACAATGTCTCAAGCATATCAATTACTCTGGTGTTTTGGAAAGCAAGCTCTGGGAAGGAAAAAGAGCCAAGATAGCTTAATTGTGCTTTTGTATCTTTATGTCTAATGTAGGCTAGTTGCCTTTATTTTCGGTGTTTAAAAAAAAAAAAATCATTAAGCAGCAAATGGCACATAGGCCTTCATGTGTAAGGCCCTCATGGTTACGAGTCTTTTTTTTTTAATATTCTGCCCCACCTTTTAAAAATGCAAGAGATAAGCAAAACTTCTCAGGGACTACTTTACTTTCAGCATTTCCAGAGAAGCAGCTGCCTTATTAGATCATATTCAAATACAGCCCCAAGGAGGTCAGGAGCAGCGTATTAGCTGAACTGTTTATCTGCAGCCAGCCAAGGGGGGATGGTGCTGCTCAAATCAATTTTCTATGCTCCGACTGGCCCATCTTCTTGACACTTAGATGTCACTGTACTACTGGTGATAAAAAGGCCTGCCAAAAAAGGATGGATTTGGATTCACGCAGGGTCCTACAGAGCCAAATGAGAATTGACAATATTAGTCTTTAGGACAATTTTACAGATAAAATTAACCAGAAGAATAAATTTTCAACAGTTTGCTTAATCTAATCTGCTTTCTGTTGCATTGAATATTGCTCCCATCCACTGTTGCCATTTTAATACTTGCAAGCAATACTGGCTGCTTTTCCCTTTTTTTGTTTCATGGAATGAAGATCAGTCACATAAACCAGGGTATACATTGCCATGAAATGCCAGCAAAAAGAACACACACCTGGTTTCTGTAAGGAGGAGGAGGAAGTTCCTCACGTAGATTAAAGGCAAGTAGAAAAAGTATCAGCATGTTAAATTTGGGCCTGAGGTATAGTCTTTGATATGATCTGAACCTTAACTTTTCCTAAGTTCATCTGGTTCTGGTCTTCATTTTATTATTTGGATAACTAAAGAGCAAAGGCTGAACCTCAGTGCCAGATCTGGTTTTGAATTAAAAATAGTTGATAGAAAGTTCAAGACCATCCTTATTCCAGCCTACCTCTGTTGTAAACTATGCGGACCCTTATACGTCTGTGACTATCGTTCATCGTACTAGAAATCAGAAACTCTCCGAGTTAATAATAATACGTAACACATGTGTAACACTTTCCATCCTTCAGCACTACACAAATGACTGAGTGTCACAGCGAGCCTGTGAAGTGTTTTCTCCATGGCAGAGATAACGACATTTAATCCGGAGGTTGACCGTGTTGGTCAAGGACACCCAGACTATACAAAAGCAGAGGTTAGGGCTGTGTGGTAGACATGGAGCAGGTGGGGATATCTCCACGTAACCTTCTCTAATACAGTGCATTACACATCAGAGTCCTTGCAAGCTTTTCTTTTACATATTTGTACAGCCGTTTTCCACATCTCTGGCTGAATATTTAGGGAAGCGTTTCAAGAAATGATTCAGCTGGCTCTCTGAATGGAGCTGGAAGAAAATACTTTCATTTTGTCTATGCTAAAACCATTCTGCCAGCACCTCTCTTGAGCATTTTCAGGGCTTGGATCAGAGATCTCAGCACTTGCCAGGGAAAAAGGAATCATTTTTTGCTGGCCCTGTGCAAATTTACCCCAACGTGGGTCTGCTCTAACCCTCTGAAGGACAACCTTCATTCCTGCCTCAGCACAGCCCGGGGCAAGCAGCAGATGCAGTCACTGCAGGTCCAAGGCTGCTCTGCCAGGGCTGGCCCCGGGGCAGCGGCAGCAGAGCCAGATTCTTCCTGCACTTGCTCCTCTGGGCTCTCAAAGGCAGCAAAGAAGCTGGATGCTGGAGATGTAAGCATTGACGGGATGACATGGGTTTTCAGTGCCCCTCCTGGTACTGCCTGGATAGCAATGGGAAGTGTCCAGTGTCAGCATGCAGAAAAGGCAAAAGGACCCCCAGGCTGGGACAGATGAAGAAGGGCATTAATGCAGGGAGCAGGAGCGGATGGGGATGAAAGCCACACAAGTTACCCCGGGGGACAGAGGTTTGTTGCCACCTGTTAAGAGGCCATGGTCATCTTCTGACCCCGGCAATATGCATATCTCCCGTCCTTCCAGATGCTGATTCACCTGGTGGAGAATGGTTTGCTACAGCTACCAGCCACGCCGTTAGCTCAGCTGGTGGAGATTGCTGCCAAAAGCTCTGCTGGGCCAAAGCACCATTTAAAGGTTGGCAGCCTTCCTTCTGGTTGTATCTTTGTTTGCAGACAGGTTTAAAAAAAAAAAATAAAACAAAACAACTTTTGCTTTCCAAAAGCTTCTGACAGTACAACTGAAAAAAAGAAGCAACATAGACCATGTTGAGGATGCCAAAGGGAGTGCTGCCATCAAATGACCTGTGCATCTCAGTTTGGTCCCTCTGGGTACAAGCACACCACTAAACAAACAGCCAGGGAGTGAGCTGGAGCATGGGGCACGGGATTGCCTCCATTGCTGAATGTTTCTTCTGCTCCTTGACTCTGACCCAGAGCGTACCCACACATGAGCTAGCACTCTCCAACACACTGCCTGGGCACAACCTGATTACTCCGAAAAACGGGGACCAAGAGTGGTTCAGGGCTTACCACAAAAAGGCAGGATGACAAACACTACACCAGCCTGGGCTCCTCCTGCTATCCCCACTATCTATCTCCACTGCTACTCCAGGAAACCTTGCACCTTCAACCACCCCTTAAGCTTTTAAGCTGTACCACATGCTATGCCATAAATTTTCATACCATAAAAGTCATCTCTGGTGGGCTGCAACACAGCCCTCCTGTTACTTCAGTTGCTTTAAACTGAAAAAAAAGTGCAAGGGGTCATAGTCACATTTTAGGACCACAGTGGCTGGTTCCTCTGGGCCCAGAGAAGACCCAAGGCCGTATTATTTAGGCACAGCCGCTCTGCTTTAGAGGAAACACCGACATACAAGTAATTTAGTGCCCCTTGTCTTAGGGACATGAATCAAGCCCTGCACTCTTTTATTTAGCAATACTGATGTAGGCTTCATTTCTGGGTTACGGTACTGGGAAAGCAGGAAAGGCAGCCAGACCTCCTCAGCCCCCGTGGCCAGGCACAACACTCCCGTCCTGGCCTGGGGGCTGGACCGAGCTCACGTCCTTCCTTGGTATCATGCAGAGAGACAGCAGGCAGGGAAACCAAGGGAGGTCGGATACTGCTGTCTGAATCCCCCTTACTGGGCCAGCAGTCAAACCACAGGCACTTCCAAAAACCAAAAGCTCAAGTTTTGGTCCAGAACTGGACACATGCCCATTTCTGCTCTTGAAAAAAATGCTGCTGTCATTCCACAACAGAGAGAAAAGAACCTTTAAAGCTGTTGGGAAATAGATGCTCTGCCCTGGTACCTAAATGGACCATGCTGAGGAAGGCAGGAGGGTTTGCGCAGAGAATTAGGCTGTTGCGACTGGGACTGCTGCACCCTTCAGTGCCCAAAATGGCCATTGGTAGTGAAGATGACAGAAGGAGATGTCACAGTCACAAGATTAAGGCAAAAGGCTTGACACACTGATTAGTATCCCTTGCTGCCACAGAGCTCAGACTGAATGCTAGGAATGTGGCTTAACCCAAAATTCGTACAGGTTGCCAGGACCTGGGCAATGAATTCTCTATTTGTAGGTTGTCCAGTTTGCAAGATGAGGGATTAAATCTGCACTCAGTACTGTGGCAGGAAGCAGGGGAGCCATAATCTGGACATACAAAGTGTGAAATACAAGGGAAAATCAAGTGTACAAATCGGCCACCTGAAATTAGAGATAAAATTTGCCGTAGTTTTGGATTCTTTCTCTCTGCTTTACTCAGCCTTTTCCAAAGTGTCCTGATTTCAGAGGCAATAATCCCTGTGAGGCTCTGCCTCCAGCTGTTAGTAAAATGTTTGGGAGCTAACATGGCGAGCAGCCCGGGGTGGTCAGCAGGGGTGATAAGAGACACTGAGCGGCTGCCCACTGAGCGGCCATCCCACGGCCGCTCCCAGCGGCAGGGGCGGCAGCACCCACTGAACACGGGCCCCTTGACATCGCAGGGACCTGGGCCGGGTAAGCACGCTGGAGAGATGCACAACAGGGAATCAAACCAGGAAGCGGTGAGCACCGAAACCGAAAAAAAGCACTCAACAACGTGGCAGGAAAAGGAGGAAAATATCCTTGGCAGTAGAGGGAAGGGATCGCAGTGCCTGGCCAGGACAGGCTCACGCTCACGGCTGGCTGCAGCCAAATTGATTTCCCTGCCTCTGCTCCACCAAGCACCGGCACAGTGCTGAGCTCCTGGGCCATCAAAGCGGGAAATGTGCTCATCACAGGTTGCTTTTTCTGGTGCTTCCTCTTCCCTCCTCCCTCCTCTTCCAGCATGCTTTTCCCCTAAGCTGGAGTTCCTCCTACGTTGTAGCAGGCCAGATCGCTCCCCAAGGACTTCACCTCTCCTGGAAGGAGCAGCCGGCGGTTCCCTGGGGTGGCAGCTGTCTCTGGGTATCAGCGCTTTTCGGGGTTCTCAGATGACAGCCAGCAGCTTATTGGACTTCCAGCTTTCAGCTCCCAGTGCAGTTTCCAACCCTGCCTGCACAGAGTCGGAAGCAGAATGGACAAAAACCAAGCCTGGGAGCATCGTCTTGCTTTAGCAGCTCGGGCGTCTGTGCCCTCAGGCTCAGGAATAGAGACAGGACCCCGTCACAGGCATCCCAGGTGCTGGATTGCTTGCTTGCTTTGGCTGCCAGCTCCCCAGCACTGCTTTCCAAAAGGCATCTGCATGTCCAGGGTGCCAACAGGCAGTGTCTGCATGCGGTCTGAGTTTGGAATAAACTGCAATAGAAATGCATTCGGGCTGGAATAGGTCCCTTACACTTTGATAAGACCAGCTGGAACTCGACCTCTGCCTTTTGCTCTCCTGCAGCCGACCCTAAGGCTCAAGTAAAGTCAGAGCCTGCCCTCAGATAAAGCCCTGCCCAGCTTGTTGATTTGAAAGACATCAGGATTTCCTTGGGGACAGGAGGGAAAGAGCTGCCACCCAGGTGTAATTTTTTTAGTATGATTTTCTATTCTGCCCCTCCCAAAAGACATTTTCTGTCTGCCAGAATAAACCCCAAATGCTTAAGTTCAGCAATCTTGGCAGGGGGAGTTAATCAGAGCTCTCGCCCCCACGCTCCACCTCACTTTCAGTTTTCCAGCTGGACTACAGGCTTAATTCAGTGCCCTGTGGTGGTGGATGGGGTGTCATTGCTGCAGTGGCAGTAACCTCATGGGAAGAGGGTGGGAACAGGCTCTGTGCCCAGAGCTTGTACTGCAGAGATGACAAGGACATGAGGGGTGCACAAATGGAAATGGGGGGGTGGCACATCTGGTTTCTCTGGGAGAACTCAGTATTTTCATGGGAATGACAACATTTCTGGTGAAAAACGTTCAGCCAGAAACCGAGCTGCCCGCTGATATCCAGGTCTGCCAACTGATTCCCACCAATCTGGACCCAATGTTGGTTTTTTTAGTGAGTTTCCAGGAAATTTCAGGAAATTTCCATCCCAATTTCATTACATCACATGGGCCTGGTGGTTCAGACTACACTAAGCTCTTCTCAGACCTTGCTATGTGCATCCCTCCATAGGGCTAACTCATGGAGAAGCCACAAAATTTGCATCCCTGGGGGTGGCTAAGCCTTTGCTTTAAACCAGGGAACTTGGCATTGTGGTAGGTGCTCTTGGGGGCTCAAATCCTTGGCAGAATTATTGATGAGAAGGGGGTGGTAAGACGAAGGAGCCTTTTGCCTCTTTTCATGAAGGATGTGGTGTTAAATAAGACACACTGTGTTGCCATCATGAGAGATTAATGGCAGCAATATGGCATATTTTTAAAACAAATCTAAGCAGGCTTCTTTTTCTTCTTTGCTCTAACTTACAGGAATGCTGTTAAAAGCATAGGTAGAAGCTATTACAGAGTGGGGCAACCTGGAAACGAAAAATCTACAGGCAATGCAGTGGAAGGAGTGTTAGATATCCTGTTAAAGTTGAAAAAGGAGACAAAAGAAAGCCATGACCACAGAAGGGAGGGAAAAAGCAGAAAAGAGGAATGATGCGGGGGGAAAAAAAGAAGGCCAGGCAATGTTGCAAGGCTGGAAGCTGGTCTGGAGACACTGCAGTCCCAGCCTGATTTACACTGGGTTTTTGACAGGGCACCATCAGGTAATGGCTCACCTTCGAAGCCTGGCTTGACCCATTACTGTCATAGGCAGTGGCAGAATTACAATCAAAACCTAGATCCAATTCCCAATTTTGGAGGTGTTGGGATGTGAGAGTTTTATTTAAGGCTCCCTTTTAATAAAAAAGTGGGCAAACTGTGATCAAGGGGAAGGAATTGTCTCCATTTTCATGATTCACATCTCCCGGCACCCACAAGATATGCATTTCCATGCTCTGATCTGTGCTGCTCTGAAGGACACAGCTGAGAACAGAGCAGGGAGCTGCCGACTAAACGGCAAAAGAAAGAAAGGAAAACGCAGTTACATTTTATTCTTCCTAACGTTTTGCTAAATTGGTTCAGCAAGCTTCCCTGAGTCTGGGGAGCAGGGAAGGGGAGGGAGAGAAACTTCATTAAGTGAAAGATTCTCAGAGATAATTGGGAGGCCAGGGATAATAGCAGCAGCCTGCATTGTGCTGGGAAAGGAGGGCGCTTGCTTCATATTTGTTAATTGAAGAAGCCGAGAGCTGCTTTCTGAGGGGCCAGGGCTCCGGCTGGAAGGCTGAAGGGGATGCATATTTTTACTGGTTTAAATAGACATTAGGGGGCTCCATTTTTTAAAAAATAAGTCTCCGAGTTGCGTTGGCAGCCTATGCAAACAAGCGCAAGCAGCCCGGTCTGCAGCCTCCCCCAGCCTTCTCGCTGGCAGTCGGGTCCAGGGCTTGCTCTGCGAAATACTTCAGCCAGGGGAGGTGCCGCTGGCTGTGGTGGGGGGACACAGCCAGAACCCAGCAGCTGCCTGGGGAGAGAGGGAGGGATGGAGAGGGGGTTACGTGGCTGGGCAGAGGCACGTGAAGCTTCAAGAGACCCAGAGCCTGCCCTGTGCGACACGCTGGTTGCTGCTCGCAGACTTTGAAAATTAAATTCCCCCCC